>CM034536.1:49920865-50041538 GCA_020002185.1 Paraescarpia echinospica
TAATTTTTGCTCCACGTATGACGATCTCGTCCTGGTGAATACCTCTCACAGCCAATCGGCAGCTGACTTGGACACTATCATGCCGGGCAATCACCTGGAGGCCGATAGCAGGACATTTCTGCATCTCTCTCACGCCGCACAACACGGTCATTCAAAGGCTTTCATCTGCACAGTCGACAGCGATGTTGTCATCATTGCTGTTGGCCAGTTTGGCAGCCTTGGTTTGATGGAGTTCTGGGTAGGCTTTGGAACTAGAAAACCCTTTCAGCACATACCCGTTCATGCAATCATCCAAAGTTTTGGTCCTGAGAAGTCGCTCACGCTTCCACTGTTCCATTCCTTCACCGGGTGTGATATGACGTCGTCTTTCCTTGGCATCGGACTGTTGTCATGTACAGCAAGAGCAGTGGGTGCTCAAGGGTGAATGATGCCAGATGTCAACTCTTCACTCAGACGCTCGACCACATCCCCCCCCACACAGGGAGCCCTGCTCCAGCATGCAAGACGAGCTCTGCACCAAGCGGGTTATATCTGGAGACAAGCAAAGCAACGACACCAAGATGTTCCAGATGCTTCACCGTGGGGTTGGGTGAAAGACGTGAAAACGAAAGTCTGCGCACCATTCTGGACAGTGCAAGCCGACGCAAGCAAAGCGTGTGCCCTCCTTCACCACTGTAGGTGTGGAAAAGCCTGCAGAGGAAACTGCAAATGTGCCAGGGCAGGTATTAAATGTGCTATTCGTTGTCACTGTGAAGGTGGATGCATCAACAACGACGGACTGTAAGTAATAAGAGATCTCAAGTATGCAAAACGTCTTGCTGGCGAGAAGGATTTTGATGCAATCCTGCAAGTTTATTGCCTATAAATAGTACGTAAATGTGTAACTGGTGATGCCTAAGCCCTATGGCATGGTCTTAAGGGTATTCCTTTCACTGATTTGAAATACACTTTATGTTTTCCATTACAATATATTTATATTTAAATTTATATTTTCCCAGCCAATATCATGCTGTGATGTCCACTGCCTATATCATATTCCGTGAAAGGCCCAATGCCACATACACGTAGCTTTGATAAACAACAACGTTATGAAACCATACGGACTTGATCCCGAACATGGGACCTTGACCCCAATATAGATGGAACGATCTCATCGATGGACTAAGGATACATGAAAGACATCAATATAATAATAATCGTACTGGAGGATACCAGAGATAAATGAGAGAAAATATTAAGAAAGTAGTGCTTAACGGAAATTTGACCTTCATATTGACCCATAGCATGTGACCTTGACCCTAAATCGATTCAAAAACTCCACCAATCACTTCAGCACTCCCGAAAACCCTAGAAACGACACTAGGATCATCCAAATCGGAGCACAGGTTCCGGAGATCTGGCAATTTTCGATTTCGGGTTGCGGCCATTTCGAATTTTTCACAAAATGGCAGAAGCATCAAAATCTCAGGTTGCTTCCATCAAAATTTTGAAATAGTATGGTATCAAGGTCATCTGTACCACATTTCATGCTTTTGTCCAGATGTGAAAATGTATTACTTTAGCGTCCCTCATTATAGATCGGTCATAGCACCTAGCAGTCGAACTGAAACACATCCAAGTGTAAATGGCGACTGCGACAAATGAGACTCGCGCCAACTACTGGTGCCGTGTACAGAAGGCTTCTTCTGGTGTTAGTGATGGACGCTGTATTTATGTGATAATAAAAGTGTTTTAATTAGATTTTAATAAATTATGTATGTGTCTGTCATAACTCGTTTAAGGCCATGCGAAAGATGGGGAGATAACATGTCATTAAATTGTTATAATTGTCTAATATTCTAGAGGCTTTGAAAAGATCAAAAGACGACAAAGTAATCCCATGTCACAGTGAGTCTGTTACGTGCTTGACACGGTGTCCGCTCTAGTATCCACTATCCAGGCTCGATTTCCGCTTTTGCATCCAGACTTGGTATCCGCTCTCGTATTCATACATGATGTTCGTCCTCGTATCCAGACATGATGTCCGCTTTTGTATCCAGACATGATGTCTGCTCTCGTATCCAGACATGATGTCCGCTCTGGTGTCCAGGCATGTTGTCCGCTCTCGTATCCAGACACGATGTCCGCTCTTGCATCTAAACATGATAGCCGCTCTCGTTTCAAGACATGATGTTCGCTCTCGTATCTACACATGACGTCCGCTTTTGTAAAGAGGCACGGTGTGCGCTCTCGTATCCAGGCATGGTATTTGCTACTGTATCCAGACATGATGTCCGCTCTTCTATCTAGACATGATGTTTTATTCATGGCCTCCGTCTACGCATGCGTACGGTCGTTTAGGCGGTGTCAAGTGAAATGTCTCGTTCGCCGTATCCAGTCAAATATCGCAGAGATCGATACGCGAAACAATGGCGTCTACTCAACAAATGACCGTAATCGACGCTGTTACATTATATTCCACTTCAAAAGCATTAACACGACAATGTCGCGCGATATTAATTTTCTGCAAATATCACCATCTGTAACTGTGGTATTGTCTCCCGCCCGCATGGTGTCGTCTTGCTGGCGCACCTGTCGGCAAGTTTAATTCCCGGGAAACAGGCATCTAATTTGGACAAATGCCGCATGCGTCACATAATCGCCAGTATCAGTTTTCACGAGGAAACGGCGCGGAAACAATCGGAATAGCGAGTTGCGTTATTGACATTGTTGACACAACAGATTGGTGAAACAAAGGGACGATTCGCGACAATAGGGCAATGAACGGTAGAGTGAACGGTTTTAGAAGTATAGGCGTACATTATTGAAAGATAGTGCTTATTGTTTAAACGGTGTTCGTGTCACGCGATGAAAGACACGAACGCAACACGTAATGAAATGATCACAGGAAACACAATGAATGCGACGATAAGACACATGTATGAGTTGATAAATAAGAGGACAGACAGAAAAAAAAGGTGTGCGTGTGTGCGTGTGTGCGTGTGTGCGTGTGTGCGTGTGTGCGTGTGTGCGTGTGTGCGTGTGTGCGTGTGTGCGTGCGTGCGTGCGTTCGTGCGTGCGTGCGTGCGTGTGTGCGTGTGTGCGTGCGAGAGAGAGAGTGAGGGAGAGAGGGAGTGAGGGAGAGAGAGGGAGAGAGGGGGAGAGAGAGAGAGAGAGAGAGAGAGAGAGAGAGAGAGAGAGAGAGAGAGAGAGAGAGAGAGAGAGAGAGAGAGAGAGAGAGAGACACACAGTCAGAGACATAGACAGAGAGAGAGACAGAGAGAGACAGAGAGAGACAGACAGAGACAGACAGAAAGAGAGAGACAGAGACAGAGACAGAGACAGAGACAGAGACAGAGACAGAGACAGAGACAGAGACAGAGACAGAGACAGAGACAGAGACAGAGACAGAACCAGAGACAGAGTCAGAGACAGAGACAGAGACAGAGACAGAGACAGAGACAGAGCCAGAGACAGAGAAAGAGACAGAGACAGAGACAGAGACAGAGACAGAGACAGAGAGAGACAGAGACTGACAGAGACAGACAGAAAGAGAGAGACAGAGACAGAGACAGAGACAGAGACAGAGATAGAGACAGAGACAGAGACAGAGACAGAGACAGAGACAGAGACAGAGACAGAGACAGAGACAGAGACAGAGACAGAGACAGGGACAGAGACAGAGATAGAAAGAGAGATAATGATATATATCATATCGTATATTATTTAATTAAACACAATGTGCAATATTTATACGACGTCGACTTTGACCAAACCCTTGTATCAAAGACCGCATGTATGTTGCCTATGTCATGAGGGCGAGCACAGGAGTGACGGTG
Source organism: Paraescarpia echinospica (assembly GCA_020002185.1). Lineage (NCBI taxonomy): Eukaryota > Metazoa > Annelida > Polychaeta > Sabellida > Siboglinidae > Paraescarpia > Paraescarpia echinospica. The sequence goes on from CM034536.1 coordinate 49,924,684, forward strand.
TCATGAGTGCGAGCACAGGAGTGACGGTGTCATGAGTGCGAGCACAGGATTGACGGTGTCATAAGTGCGAGCACAGGAGTGACGGTGTCACGAGTGCGAGCACAGGAGTGACGGTGTCACGAGTGTGAGCACAGGAGTGACAGTGTCACGAGTGCGAGCACAGGAGTTACGGTGTCAAGAGTGCGAGCACATGAGTGAAGGTGTCATGAGTGCGAGCACATGGGTGACGGTGTCATGAGTGCGAGCACAGGAGTGACGGTAAAACATGCAGTTTCATTAACAAGAGAAACAATTATGGTTCCCGAAATGTGCCCTTTCCACGCACATGGTGATTTTTTCACACATGAAATGTTTGGACACATTACAGATATAATTGTATTCCGCGTGTGTCAGTTGTTTGTTCTTATCATTGTATCCTTACTCGGCGTACAACATACCCCGTGTCAAAACCGCTGGCGCTAATAATTCTGCCACGAACCCGGAAGTGCAATAATGACGTATCGTGTCAGATCTAACAAGCGGACGTCGATCATATGGACGTCACAGCGTTTACTGCACTAATGACCGTCATAATGACACCGCCATCACGGTACATCGCCTGTCAGCTCCCCCGTCTCGCCGCGGCCACGTGCCATTTGGCCGACCGCGACTACCGCACGTGACCTCGTCAGGAGATGGACTGGACAGCGACAGTTCCAATTCGTAGTGGCACAGTGGACAAAGCATCGGACTCTCAACCGAGAGAACCCGGGTTCGAATCCTATGCTGCCGTGTCGAACCTTGGACAACTTCATTCACTCTACGTTGCTCCAGTTCACGCAGCTGTGTGAATGAATACCTGTTTAATTTGTCTGTATATGAATAGTCTTCGTGCACTAATTGCAGCGTGGTTGAATGCTTCCCAGAAAAGTCGAAATGGCGTTCTATTGAGGAGAATAAAACCTATCTTAAGCTGTTTTCATTTTAAAAGCCTTGATCTTGTAACAACTAATTTTGGGTGATATTTGATATGTATTTTTAAAATACAAATGTTGTAATATGTTTTATTAAAATGTGTCATATTTAAATTATATTAAAATAAGACGCCACAAACATAAGAATCCGGGTTAAAATTGGTCTAAAACGGACAATGAAAGGCAAAGTCAGACAGTGTCGCGTTTACACATACACCCACCGACACAATCTAAAGGAACCCCCAATTTCCCGCTTTTATTTGTTGTTCTTATTCTGCGATATTCCTATTTGCAAATGTCTATTAAACGCATCTTTTGAGTAAATGTACTTCATATATAATACATTTTATTGCACGCTTTGGCACGACCCCTAGTATTGGCGCGTCCACATGCTGACAGGTGTCGCTACAAGCTGTGAAACGACAATTGCTCGCTGGTCAACTATTAAAGACGCATAAATTAGTTAAGTATAATGGTGCCATGCCATGAGTCGTCTGTGTAGAAATAGATTATGACCGGGGAAGGTAGTAAATTCGTTAGATCCGCCCCGGAACTGCGTCTCGATTGGTTCATAAAATACGAATCGTAAACAGCGCTGCATCATTGGAAGCTATAGACGTCTGTGTGCAGGATTAATCCAATTTAGGCATTTAGAAGTACGCGTTTCTAGGCAGGAACATATTATGTTGACATGCACGACAGATTTGATAACCTGTAGGTATGCTGGTGATAGTTGTATATTAATATGAGATGGAGTATTGTGTTCTTCAGAACATATCAACGGTAGGGACCTATGCTTAAGCACAGTTGCGCTATAAATGGATGGTGACTCAAATGGACAACGTTGTGACGGGATGTCACGATAGCTCGCATGACGTCATTATTCCAGCCAATGTTTGTGCATAAACAGTATCATGGTGGGTGTTTTGTTAACACGCATGTGTTTAGTCAACACACTTGTTATTATATTACCGCTCGACAATGGACGAGTTTACACTTCGTTGTCCGTCGTGTTGATAGCTTCGGCAAACGCACATATTGTTCTCCAAGTTGTGTTTGTCTACTTTCTGCTTGATGAAAGAGGGGGAACGTGACACATTTAACCTGACCTGCGAGAGGCTGACCATTGACGTTGTTCTGTATTGTCGATGAGTCATTTTAAGTGGATCCCCGTAGTAAATCGATCATTGGTCTGGTTTCCAATAATGGACTGCTTTGATATGCATTGTAACGAGGAAGATTGCAAGATTATTGACCTACTCTGTAAGTAACAACGCCGCAATGTGTCTCCTCCAATTGATACTTTGCTTGTTTCGTTTCATTTGGAAAAAAAACAGTTTTAGTTCGTAAGTGCAATTTTTGGTATCTAGTTTTGGTAAAGTCACCAGGCAAACTGTTAACTTATAGAATTCTTCGTCTTCGATCAGTCTTAGATAGTTTCCATAGCAATTAATTATAGGAAATTACTCTTATAAATTCGCTATTCAAGTATGTCGAGTTCCGAGAACAACCTTAATATAGCGGGGTTCCATTGTATTCACAATACATATTTGTACATCAAATAACTGAATTCGCTTTAGGCTAAATCAGGCGAGGAAGCAACATTAAAGATAACAAATGCTTTGTTGTAAAGCATGACGTGGAAATGCCCTAAAATGTAACACACTACACGGGGATGGTTATAAAATCGATGCTCTTCAAGGTTTCTGTTCTTCCCTATGTTCTTGAAGTCAGGGGCGATGTCATCATCGAAACTTGTCATCGATTCTCTTCTGCGTTTGATACTGGCTCCGTTTCGTTGCCGTCTCCAATAATAATATTAATAATAACAATAATAATAATAATAATACTAGTAATAATAATAATAACAATAATAAATAATAATCCATTCCCCATCCCTACCCAACACCCATCTCGAGTTCTCCACTGCCTCCCCATGCCACCAAATCTTAATTTGCTGAGTTGTCCCACTTCAGTCGATCCTTCCTATCTCCCACCTCCCACCGCGAGTTACGTAACCGTTCCACGTGTTCTGTCCACCTTAACCGACTCCTCACCAGCTTCCTCCTGAAACTCCCTTCCTCACCAGCTTCCTACTGAAACTCCCTTCCTCACCAGCTTCCTCCTGAAACTCCCTTCCTCACCAGCCTCCTCCTGAAACTCCCTTCCTCACCAGCTTCCTCCTGAAACTCCCTTCCTCACCAGCTTCCTCCTGAAACTCCCTTCCTCACCAGCTTCCTCCTGAAACTCCCTTCCTCACCAGCTTCCTCTTGAATCTCCCTTCCTCACCAGCCTCCTCCTGAAACTCCCTTCCTCACCAGCTTCCTCCTGAAACTCCCTTCCTCACCAGCCTCCTCCTGAAACTCCCTTCCTCACCAGCCTCCTCTTGAAACTCCCTTCCTCACCAGCTTCCTCCTGAAACTCCCTTCCTCACCAGCTTCCTCCTGAAACTCCCTTCCTCACCAGCCTCCTCCTGAAACTCCCTTCCTCACCAGCCTCCTCCTGAAACTCCCTTCCTCACCAGCCTCCTCCTGAAACTCCCTTCCTCACCAGCTTCCTCCTGAAACTCCCTTCCTCACCAGCCTCCTCCTGAAACTCCCTTCTTCACCAGCCTCCTCCTGAAACTCCCTTCCTCACCAGCCTCCTCCTGGAACTCCCTTCTTCACCAGCCTCCTCCTGAAACTCCCTTCCTCACCAGCCTCCTCCTGAAACTCCCTTCCTCACCAGCTTCCTACTGAAACTCCCTTCCTCACCAGCCTCCTCCTGAAACTCCCTTCCTCACCAGCCTCCTCCTGAAACTCCCTTCCTCACCAGCCTCCTCCTGAAACTCCCTTCCTCACCAGCCTCCTCCCCCTGCTCCTCCATTCTCTGCTCTTCTATACTCTTCAAGGCCACAATTTTTCTTGCTTTCTGTTGTTTTTTTCGGCATCACCGTGGACTGTCGCCCACATAGGTAGCCGGTAAATATTTTTTTCTCTCATATGGTTGAGCTTGTCTAGGCCTCTATCTCCCACCACCCTATTCACTTCCCTCCATGCATTCGCCCCAGGCTGTATTATCATGTGAATTTAATTCACCGACTCCCCCTCCCCGCACACCGCTCCATTCAGGTATACAAAACAGTCTTGTTGTTTCAGTTTCTTCCCTTGTAATCGTAAAAGTGTTTATTATAAACTTATTAGCATATGTTATTGAATGCCTGAAGTACACCCAATGCCACTTTATGCATGTCAGTGCACGTATAAAAAATATCCAGACAGACCATGTCATGGTCCACACATACCAAGGTCCTTTGGACCAGGGTTCCCCGTGCACCGTGGTCCCCCACGGACCAGGACCCCCTCGCGGCCTACTGTCCCCCACGGAATAGGGTCCCAGGGTCCCCACGGACCAGGGTGAGATGAAATCAAACCACGACTTATGTGAGTGTCAGTGACGAGTCGACATCGTCGAGATAGGATCGCGGGTCGGCCCACTCACAGCGGCGACAAAGACGACCGCCACAGATAAATACACCTGAACCTGAGCCTTCAGCCGACGACGCATCGATGACGGGCGAACAACTTGCCGAGACTTTCCCACGGTCTCCGCGGGCCCGAAACACCTGTCGTCTGCGGTCGTCAGCCGCTATCAGCCACTTGTATCTGGCCACTCAGGTGTGACGGACGGTGGTGAAGGAATGCGGCTTGTGTGTGTGTGTAGCTTCGGCTTCGGTGGAGGAGATGTCGTACCGGGGTCGTTGTGTCCTGCGTTGTTCTCTTCTTATTTCCCTGTCTGTCAGGTGTAATATTAATAATAATAATGATAATAATAATAAGCAGAGCACTTTTAGAGCGCCACGGTTCCATGTGACCCTGTTCAAAATCGCCGAGACTTAAGAGAGATAACATAATCAAGATGATAAAACATGAAAACATAGTACTAAAACTCCAGCGACAATATATTAAGCACATAAACGATTATGACTGTTCAGGAATATTAGGATCGTTTAAAGAAGTGAGTGTTCACGAGTCTTTTGAAGCTACAAACAGAGATGCTACTTGATCTATCAAGTGGTGAGGCTGGCCTCGATACTGATCGATTGGGTGAGGTTCCTGGGGTGGGGAAGTTCAAGGGTGTGGTGTGACCCGGGGCTGGTGTGAGGTTCCTGGGGTGGGGAAGTTCAAGGGGGTGGTGTGACCCGGGGCTGGTGTGAGGTTCCTGGGGTGGGGAGGTTCTAGGGGGTGGTTGTGGCCCGGGGGTTGGGTGAGGTTCCTGGGGGTCCAAGGGGGTGTTTGTGGCCTCCTGGGTTGGGTGAGGTTCCTGGGGGTGGGGGTGTTTGTGGCCTCCTGGGTTGGGTGAGGTTCCTGGGGTGGGGAAGATCTACGGGGTGGTGTGACCCGGGGCTGGGGTGAGGTTCCTGGGTTGTGGAGGTTCACTGGTGTGGTTGTTGCCCGGGGGTTGGGTGAGGTCCTTGGGGTGTGGAGATTCAAGAGGGTGGTTGAGGCCCGGTTGTTGCGGTGAAGTTCCTGGGGTGGGGAGGTCATGTGGGTGATTATGGCCCGGGGGTTGGGTGAGTTTCCTGGGGTGGGGAGGTTCAATGGGGTGGTTGTGGCCTCCGGGGTTGGGGTGAGGTTCCTGGGGGTGGATTTAAGGGGGTGGTGTGACCCGGGGCTGGGGTGAGGTTCCTGGGGTGGGGAGGTTCTAGGGGGTGGTTGTGGCCCGGGGGTTGGGTGAGGTTCCTGGGGGGTTCAAGGGGGTGTTTGTGGCCTCCGGGGTTAGGTGAGGTTCCTGGGGTGGGGAAGTTCAAGGGGGTGGTGTGACCCTGGGCTGGGGTGAGGTTCCTGTGTTGGGGAGGTTCAAGGGTGTGTTGTGGCCCGGTGGTTGGGTGAGGTCCGTGGGATGGGGGAGTTCAAGGGGTGGTTGTGGCCCGGTGGTTGGGGTGAAGTTCCTGGGGTGGGGAGGTTCAAGTGGGTAATTGTGGCCCGGGGGTTCGGTGAGGTTCCTGGGGTGGGGAGGTTCAGGTTGGTGGTTGTGGTCCGGTGGTTGGGTAAGGTCCGTCGTGTGGGGAGGTTCAAGGGGGTGGTTGTGGCCCGGGGGTTGGGGTGAGGTTCCTGGGGTGGGGAGGTTCAAGGGGGTGGTTGTGGCCCGAGCGTTGTGAGGTAGAATTTTTACGACATAATATTCAAGGTTATACAGCAACACTGCTATTATTTGTGTAATTATTGTTTTTGGTCAAATGTCACATTTAAATTAAACACGTCTCATTTAGATTCCATGTTGTCCACACTTTCGAAAATATGTCATATTTCCTTTCTTCACTCTGGACCCCCACCTCAGGTGGACTGTAACATATATATAAAACGACAGTAGATGAGTGAGTAGATGAATCAACAATATAACAGAACTCTCATTTTATATTATAAAACATCTGAAATAATAAAGAATTTAAGGTCATGTTTTTTCGAGACCAACACATTTGAGTTACCATGCATTCGTAATCACCCTGATTCCTATTCAACCCGCTTACAATGTCGGGTAACGCGTTGAACTTGTCATTTCACACGTAGAGAGGCGCGACAAAGACGGGAACAGACCCGGCGACGGATTGCAGCACCTGGATGTAATCCGGGTCGGTCCGGGTATCATCAGTACGCTGACTCGTGGAGGAAGACAGCAGTACCCGCATTCTGTCTCTCCTGTCGTCTACACTGCCAAAATGCCGCGTCTGCTTGTTGTCATTTGAACATATTTGCGAGCTCGTTGTTTGACGGTTACGTCCAAATCTGCAGTGACGCAATGGGGGGGGGGGGGGGACAAACAACATGTGCACTGTCGTGGTTGGTATTTTTTACTGAAGCAGGGCGGATCTGTGATTTCCGGAATTGCTTTTTACTGTGTTTGAAATTAAGGCATTCCGGGCAAAACGCCCCATGCGCCTATATATCCGGGCCTGCATGATGTAGTACAGTTATTATTTTTTGAGCGTGTGTGCGTGCGTGCGTGCGTGCGTGCGTGCGTGCGTGCGTGTGTGTTAATGAGTGTCTGTGCGGGTTGGGATATGCGTGCTTAAGTGTGAGTTCTCAAAATGTCGGGTATAGTATGATGTAATTGTCGGGAATATGTATTACACGGCAGTATCTATCTGTTGACAAACCTTTTTTGGTTTATAAGTCCCCATGCATTGTATCTGAGTCGCGTTCACCGCTATAAAGCACTGCCATCTACTAGCTCCCATCCGCTCGCCGAGCAACAAACCAAGTGCAATTTTCACCATTAGTGTTTAAACTCGTTTCCGCTAACCATTTAATGTCTAGCGACGCCAGTTACGGCACGCCAAGTCGATTTTCTCGGTGAAGCTAACAGAAAACCTCTGTGACACAGAGCTTCTTAGTATCCCGATCTCCCGAATTAGAATACAAATATCCCGATTTTATTCGAAAACTTAAAAAAAAAACTGCACTGCAGTCCCTGGGTGCCTTGCTGGCGTGCAAAATCAGTGTTTGCTACCAGTTGCAGATGTCGCCAGATTTGCTGGAGTCGGTTGGAAAGGCGGCTCACCTTTACAACACCATGTTGCAGGAACAATAAAGTGACGATTGCATGGCGGTCACAGTCTTTTGTTTGTCTCATTTGTCATGTTTTCCACTATACACCCACATTGTTAATGTTGTAGGTTTTGCTGTTATGTGTGTGTTTAAGTTTAGGAGGCTTTCGATAAGCGCTCCCTTTTTTAAAAATTACCGTAAAATATCCCTATTGTGTTTTGATAATATAGGGATATCTTTCTATTTTGGGTTCATTCAACATGGAAGCTCTGGTGGCACCATCTGGAGAGAGGGAGATGCAGCCAGACTCTCCAAAGTTAGCGTATTAATACATACATATTCACACCCCGCTGACGGGCTATATTGCTCTCGGAAAAGGCGGCCCGGGTTCTTTGAATAACGAATTAGTTGTCTGCCGTTTTGCATCCACGGATAGAAGACAAACGCCGCCTCCGAGTCGACAGATCCATGACGTAACCCAGCCGGACTTTGACAGGGGTGGGGGCGCTTCTCGCTCTTGACGACTTAATGAATTCAGGGGCGCCACGTGAGCGTCGCTTTTTCGAAACCACTTTAGATAGCTAGAATGCCACGCGAGTTTCAAATGCCACTTGTCTGGCGAACGGGCGCAGTGATGATGTATGATGTCGACTTATTGAGTTGCCTCCAATTACAGCCGCATTTACACGTGTTAGCCTCCGCCGCTACTTCGTCCTCTGTTACGTTTATTTATTCAAGGAAGCGGCACTGTCTAGTTTTGGCGCGGTCGCTATTGAAACTTGGTATAAACTTATAATTAGACGCGGGCACACATGTAAATTATAACTAGATTCTAAACACGGGTGAAGAATACAATTCAGCGTGTCTGTTACATCCGCCTACCTGATGACGTCATGAGTTCTTTTTGTGCGGTGGTCGTTCGCATAGATTTCAAAGCACGAACAGTGTGTCATCCATTTTAGCAATTCACAAACACGTCAACTAACTAAGGTATACAGTATTTGAATAACCGCAAATGACAATTATTTGTCCAAAGTAGATGGCTGTTTTATCATATCAAGTACATGAAAGTTTAACTGGAGTATGTAAGTCACTAGAAACATTGAAAGGTGTATTTTTCAAAGCCTACCATTCAACGTGTATTAACAGTATTTAACTGAAACATCCTTACATAACAAAAATCTTGTTACCGCGTGGAAAAAACCCTACAAATTAACCGTCAAAGTCAACAACTTAAAATTCTACATTCAAATGTAACAACATTTTGTAACGTGTTTCCTAAAGCACCGATATCTGTTAGATCTGGCGGGGACATGATATACAGCTGTACAGCAATTACGCACTTATTGTTTAAACAAAGATGTTGGTCTTACAACTCTGCACTGCCCAGGCAGCTGCTGCAACGCGCAACCCGACACGTCTAGTGATGTCGGACATTGTCCAGCTTGGACATTCAAACTACACAATTCTGTTCGTACTAGGCGCAATTAAACCTCTTCTGTTTGCGAACTTCAAACGTTCTAAGTTTCCTTCGGCGCAAACTTGAATCGTTGCTCCTGAGTACAAGGCGTGGCTGGTATTCACCCCGTGACTAGGGTAATTAGTTCGGTGTAATTAGAGTAACGTGGTAACACATCCGCCGAAATCTGAGCGACTTTAGTTAATTACGTGATTGATATAGTGCGCGAATGGGTCCGCGGTTTAGCGTTGGGCAGCGCATACATTTCAGTGTATCGGATGTATACGCGACACTGTAGCACGATTCTTCTTTGGTCAGACATCAACGTGTGACTGACGGGCGACTTCAAATTTCCTCTCACAAAAATGGATTTAACTGTTGTGCTGTTGTATTCCTATTCCAATGTGTAATATATATATATATATATATATATATATATACATTAAATAGAATCCGCTACATTTAATCAGGCATTTTCTTAGCATCAGAAATATGTCTGATCTTCCACCACTGTAAGTTGAGCGTGTGGCGCGCAGCGGCGCTGTGCATGAGTATCGGACTCTCAATCGAGAGAACCCGCGTTCGAATCCAGTGCTGCCGTTTCGAACCTTGGGCAAGTTCGTTTACTCTACGTTTCTTCGTGCAGTTCGCTCAGCTGTATAAATGAGTACCTGGCTATAGACAATGGTGCATATTTGTGTGCCAATAATATTACCGCATTAAATGTAGCGTGGCGGAATGTTTTCCACAAAACTCGATATAGTGTTCGATTGTACAGGTCTGTCAGGGAGTAAAGTGCAATGCGCTTCGAGCAATCCATAGGACTGGATAGTGGATAACGCACTATATATGAATTTGCATTATATATATTGTTTGATCAATACCTCAAAATACGTACTTTGTCACGAATTTTACATTTGAAGCAAATCCATATTAAAACGGGACATTTGTTATTCCTAAAAATTCCACTTCGTATAAGTGAAAGCCTCGCGAAGTGGCGTGTCTGACTTGTGCATGTGTGAAATAGCCACGTAACAACAGACTGCATCATCTTCACCGTAGTGCAATATACAGCCACGTGGCCCATCTCGTCATTATGGTCGTCGTCATTAAAATACGGGGTAAAGTTAACTTTATTATATCATCTTAGACATGTACTTGATCAAAACACACACCATTGGTGCATGGTCGAGGTACCACTGAGTTCTAGGCACATCATCAACACCAACATAGTATATTTTAAATCACAAACGTCTATGCGGTCTCGTGTACTACCAAAGGCAATACGATTTAAGGTCTTTCGTCGGGCAAACATTGCCGATACTCTAGCACTGCAATCTAATGTAAACGTATTGTGTTACGAATCGTCCGAGCATGTCTATGCATTCAATCAAGTCGTCACGTTGTGTCGATGGCGACTAGCGAGCATTTACGTTTGAATGTAAAACAGTGTAAATAAAACAGTACCGAGTCATGCTATGTCCGTTGCTGACCAGCTGTCCGGTCAGTTCCAACTGGACACTGTCCGGCAGCCCGCACACACCCACACAAAGCACGCACATTACGTAACAGCTCCATCCTTCCGACAACAATGCGACAAAACACAACGGTATTCCTTTCCTTTAATACCACGGCCAACAATTACCCACGAAACATAACATTTAATTAAGTCGCACATGAAAGCGCCCGACGATCACAGGGCGTTGTCCGTTCTGCGAAGTGGACAGCTGTAGCGGCTAGTGCCCGCTATTGAATGTCCGCGACTCGGGGCTCGCGTTCATTTCCTGGATTCGCGCCTTCGTTTCTGTCGGGAGACGTAAGGGGCTTTCATGCGCCGTTTGATGACCCGTTAGAAAGGTGACAGTATACAGCACCATTGTACCAGGGCGTTGCGAGAAACAAAAGGCCTGTTAATGTCGTGATCGCGCAAATGCACGCAATTATCTGATGTGTTAGATTAATAATAGTTGCTGTCGACAAGAATGGATCTAATTACTGTGGACAGATCACGGTCGCGAAACACCTGGATGGAACATGGCTACGTACTCTTGGCGAGTTTTGTGTATGTGTATTTTTCTTGCATGTAACGATTCTCTCTCTCCCTCCCTCCCCCTCCCTTCCCCTCCCTCCCCATCCCTCCCCCTCTCTCCACCCTCTCTCCTCGAAAGTAATAATAATAATATATTTATTCGTACTATACTAAACAATTTACCATTCTACTAAAACAATTATATATATAATATATATATATATATAATATATATATATATAATATATATATATATATATATATATATTATATATATATATATATGATATAATTGTATTATATATGTATATATATATATACTACACAGTAGTTTATATATATATATATATATACATATATATATATATATATACTACTGTGTACATAAAACAGCAAGTAATGAGCGCAACTCATCTATAGATAAAGAAAGAAGTGCTACCCGCATCGTCTATGTCCTCTGACATATCTTTTGTTACTGACACTTTGCGTACCAGTTCCTCATCTAGCCCCTCCTGGTAGTGTGTTAGACTTCGTACTACAGAACGTCGTGGTACCAAGTGTGAGTTTGAACAAGATGTAATTGAAGTTTTAGACATGTACGAACCACTACCTTGAAGGGTTAGATGACCAAGCATTTTCAAACTGGTGTGCTTGCTTTTTATGCAACTCTATATAAATCACACCATACGATTCATAATCTGACTTTGAATTGGTCAACAATCTGCTAAAGGTGGCGCCATATTGCAGTGAGTGCAAACTGGTAGATTAAAAAGTTTTCTTATACCTTTGAGCCACGTAGTATAAAACTCATCAACACATTTGTCTTGTAAATTCCACAAGCATACACCATAGAAAGATGCACTGTGCGACACACATAATTGACGTTTTGTGTTGATATTACACAATCCAAAATTAGCGGAGACTGCATTTACGCGCCATGACATCATGACACCTCTTTTATCATAGCCTGCCTGGTGAGTGTCAGGACCAATAATGTGGCCTACATGCAACCCATTTTTACTTTGTCTCACTTGTATATCATCAAAGTGAAATGGACAATCATACAACCGAATCCAGACATGCTGAGTCTTATTAACATTCCATCGATATAGATAGAAAATAAAATGGGGGACAACACCACACCCTGCTTCATTCCATTGCTAGTGGAATAATACATTGACATTGAATTGTTCCATGATATATGTTTAAATGTTGATTAGTGTACTTGTAAAGTAAACATCTGATTAGAAGGGGATTCATTCCTCGATCCATAAATTAATTAAAAAGTTTCATAATATACTTAATCAAGGAGCATCTGGTAATAACACATATACATCAGATTTATTCTGCTGGAAATAGTTCAGTCTCCATTAACGCAAATGTACATTTAGCTGTAGAGCTCAGAGGTTTAAAACTAAACTGTAAATCACTTGTTTTAAAACCATCAGCACTTTTTATCATTATAAACCAATCAAATATTTTCGACAGGGGGCTACTTAGGGCAATGGTCGATAGTTATCAGAGTAATTTGCTGATTCCCTCTTTTTTACCAGAGGGCGTATAGTGGCGGTATTAAACCCATCCGTAACGGACTGCCAATCGAGAGTACCAAGGGTTTGAGTCATTTAAGAACCCGGAAATTTAGTTTACCCCCCGTTGATCGTGCCATTCAGAAGGTACACTAAAAGTTGCTGGTCTCTTCTGCACGGTGTCTGTGTCAGGAGAAGTAACCGATCCCACGCACATACATGGAATTGTACATGTCTGGCCACTCAGAAACACCTACAAAACCCAACACGACCGCTTCATTAGCTGCTGCTAAATCACTTAATTCTACAGTTCTATGTGAAAAAACGCATATAGGCTATTATTCTAGAATATGACAGAAGGCTAAATACAACAACAATTATTCATCTCGTCTCACTTCTTATTTGCTCTGTTTCAGTTACGTATTATTATGGTTTAGGTTTTGTTTTTGTCAAACAAATTATATTCTACTTGGTTATCAACAAATGACTGTGTTCCCCCGTGCATGGCGGTGTAACCATCGAAAGAAACCTGAAAAATATGGATAGGGCTGCAAGCATAACAATATTTAACAAGATTGCCACATAATACCGAACAAATATATGGCAAATGCTGGGACAAGAGAACTTTTTGTTTATTGAGAATCCATCGATTACTCATTTTTTAGAGTAGAAAGTCCCTATTTGAGATATTTGCCAGTTTTTTTTTCTAAATATATTCACACGTCTACCCGTTACATAATCAGTAGATTGTTTATATCCATGCACCGTCCTTTGTGAGAATGAATACTTTTGATTTGATATATAATCTAAATTAACAGAAAAAAAGCGTAGCGATTGCGACAAAACACGCTGGAAGCTATCAAATAATTGTGATGCTACGAATTAATGACGCGCCTTAATTATTAACCACATTTTGTCATCATCCGCTGGACGCTATAGAAGTATTATCCCCGTCCCGTTGCATCGGTCAACTGCAGGCCGCTCGGACAATGGTGTCCACTATTAGTGGTATTATAAACTGACCAGCTGCCGCGATCCACTCACAACCCTCCCTCTCCCTTCTATCTCCCCCTCGCCCCGGGGGTGTTCGTGCCCCTTCAATGCCCGCTTCCCCGGCGGATATCCAAGCACCCCTTTCGTCTCCCGTTTGAAATTCGCCGACCTTTTCCCGAAGCCGTAAACGATGAACTAACTAGAAGTTAGATTTGCCTTAATGGAAGCGATTTCCCGTTATCTGTTTAGGCATCCCTACACACGGTACAATCGAGACATATCGCGCGATCATCAATGCCGGTTTTTCTATCTACAGTCGATTGTAAGGGGACTGCCGCCGGTGTGTTTACATCTTACGAGCGTCGCTCGCAAACGCCACATTTGCTCTTTCATTGCGCGTATCAGATAATACTATTCAATTAAACCTTTGCCTGGATCGGCGTGATAGCTCAATCTTCGCGTCTTCGGAGGTTTTCAACAAGCCATCTGTTCGTATATGTGTGTATAGCTTAGTGTTTTGATCTTCCCACGGATTAGCCAACTTTGCCGCTCTATGCTGCAGTAAGCACCTGTGTGGCCAAACGGAATGACTTCGTTTAAAGACAGTTCCCTAGTAAACGCAACGTGTACAGTATGTGAATAGTTTCAACATTACTGCAGACTCACAATACTTGTGATCGCATTGCAGTGGCACTCTGTTACCCGAGTTTTGTATTGTTAATTTATCTCCTTTCAAAATAGACGGGGAAATCGCTATGGGATTGTGATGTGATGGTTTGGGGATATATGCAACTTGACAATATATTACATATTACTGTTGAATGTATGATAATTATTACACCCATACAGCTCACATTGACGCAAAGGAAAATATATTAGTCATACAATTATTACTGTTTTTCTTAAGTACTTTATTATTATTATAAACCTGGATACCACCTTATATACATGTGCGTGTGTGTTGATGCGCGAGTGTGTATGTGTATATGTGTGTATGTGTGTATGTGTGTGTGTGTGTGCGTTCGTGCGTGCGTGCGTGTGCGTGCGTGCGTGCGTGCGTGCGTGTGTGTTTGTATAAACTAACGTAATCATATAATTAATTAAAAATGCAAGTGTGTATACTGTGCCAACAGCCTATCGCCGAAAGCGGACCACTCAGGGGCCATTTTGGCTGCTCGCCGCGGCCTCGGATTGATCATCATTTTGAATACAAGCTGTGCCTGTTCTTTTTTAAACATGCGCTCATATCACAACATACATTACGTATTTGACTTAGGCATAACAGAGTTTCCATTGCTCTAAACGCGCAAAAAAAGTAAATGTGATATTCGGAACATGGTGCTAATATTTTAAGAAAATCGTCAAAACAAACTTTTTTTAGGTCACCCGTTTGAATTTGCATTTCGCGCATCAGACCAGTGTTCAATGATGCCCAAGCGTGAATTAATTCGCAGTGCTACCACAAATTTAGCTGTATATACTACAGCAATTTCAAAAGGCTGAGGACTTGTTTTTGGTTGGGGGGGGGGTGCGTTTTGGACGTTGTTCCCCTATTTGTTTTATACATCAATATATTGTTTCGGTTATTTATGAAATCGTATACCTTTTGTATTTAATCCGTAAAAACTGTAGAAGTGCATACTATTTAGTTCATAGTTTCCCCTTAAAACGGGTATCTATACAAATTGTTTTAAGACGTAGAATTGTATGGACATTATACATTAATTTGCCGTTTTGTGAGGAAACTCGGTTGCTATAATTGGACTGACTGACGTTCCGTCTCTTGTAATATCAAATTTGACATTATATTTCCTCTTAAAACATGTCGCCGAAATTCCATCGAAATAACAGCACATTTCCTTGGAAGTAAAGCAGATCATTTGATGTTTTGTCATTGAAAACATCGTACGAAATCTGTCACACATAAGTGCTGTGAAGCTTACATCTGTTCGATGTGATTGTCTGTGTTCCTGAATTACCATCAGGAGGAAGAACACATCGATGTCGCTGTCTTCACAAGACTCGCTTACCACGCGCGGGAATGAAAATCAAAATCCCCACATAGAGGCTCTCCGAAAACCTCGATTTGCACCGTCCGAGGCTCACGAAAATCCCCACATACAGGCTCTCCGAAAACCTCAATTTGCACCGCTCGAGGCTCACGAAAATCCCCACGTAGAGGCTCTCCGAAAACTTCAATTTGCACCGCTCGAGGCTCACCAAAATCCCCACGTAGAGGCTCTCCGAAAACCTCGATTTGCACCCGTTTGAGGCCAACCAAAATCTTACATTCAGGTTCGCCAAAACAGCCACCTTCTGGCCCAAATTTACTGGTGGGGGACATAACCATATGCTTGCCTTCCAGAAAAATTCCTGGGGTAATTACCCTCTTGCCCCCCCCCCGTTCCAGCGCCTATGATACCGTGTTTCATTCCTGGGACCGGTATACGCGCGACGATCTTCAGTATTCTGTCGAGCAGTAAATGATTGCGATTTGAAATCGATATTTACTGCACACGTCCATTACCCGGCAGAGATAAAGCCGCAATTGTTGCTATACCCGCGCCAGGTGTTTTCCCACGGACAAGCTTCGTTGACTCCCGGAGTCGCGTATATTGACCGTGGGCGGAGCTAGCGACTCGCAAGACGTCATCTACACTCAATCCTTGCGTTGTATCGCAAATAACTTTAATACGAAATGCACACACGCCGTAATGTCGGTATGTTGATCGGAAATCGCGTCATTCCCGGGTAAGCAGAAGTCATGACGCCAGTAAACAAACGGGGTGCGGGTGCTCAATATGGGGTTGCTACGCGATTTCGTGTGAAGGCTGATAAGCTGAATGTCGGGTTTATCAAACGGCATAGTGTACGAACATAAAGTATTCATAGTTACTGCACTAGAAAGAGCAGGGGCACATTAAAGACATTTTCAGCACGTCGTAAATGTCTAGAAGTTGGTGCTTAGCGCCACCGCTAGCATTTTGGCGACATCGATAGCGTCAGTCCTCCAGCGAGTCAATTAGAGCAGCACGTTCATTGGACGGCGAAGTCAGCCAATCAGACGGCGCGGTTCCGGCGAAGCAATGGGACGGCCGCTGTATAAGAGATCGGCCAGCGACAGAGAAACTCACACGCGATAAGTGCAGGATACGGTGCATCTGTGACGACATTTGGAGACTAGTTGACAGCACACAGATCATCAACATTCAAGGTAGGTCCCCGAGAGCGTGTCGTGTATATTTACGGTTGATTTCATTACGGTAGCAGCGAAACGGTGTCGACAATATTTGTGACATTCAGCGATGACATGTCGTGTGTGACATTAAAACTATAATTGATTCATTGATTGATAATATTTCACATGCATAATGTTCGGAGTATGTAAAGACAGTATCATACATTTGTCGTTAACGATTTATTATAATAATGATTGTATAACCACAACATATGGGGTTCAATTCCTCGGCTTCGCCTACAGCTCTGTCAAACTCGGTGACACAATATAAGACACCCAATCCTCTCCGTCAAAAGGGCACACTTCGGTGCTTCCTAGATATCAACCCCGTGCCGTTATTACGCTAGATGTGGGTGTTGTCGAAGGGGGGCGCACGGAAACACACGCCAGCTGGTGTTGTGGATACGCGCGACTAGGTCGGCGACCCAGCGGAGATCGATGCGGTTCGCGGCGAGTTCAGCGCGGTGCTCGCGTCCACCGCGGGCCCCAATACTGAATTATTGAGCGTATACTTCGCATCGTCCATATGTCAGCGTCCGTTGCTTAAATGTCCGACAAGCGGGACACGATGCACGAGAGCGATGTCCCTCTGGACCCGAATTCTGAATCATTTATTCGCCTGGGCGTTCACCAGATGGTTCGCTCGCCGGGTCGCTGAGTCACATGAAGACGAAAAACAGACACCCGAAAAGTGTGCTCGGTCTTGCGCGACACGGTTGAAGTGTTCCAGATGGGATGTCGTATAAAGGGGGATTCTTTAAAACTAGCACGCCAGACAGAGGTAAACGAAACGATTTTCTATGCCCAAAAGAAATGTTGCTTGACCTGGCAACCTGCGTCAAATCAGTTACGCGTGATAATTATCATTTAGCACACGTTCAGACGACATGATACTATAATGTAACTGGAACTAAATTAAGCACGGTATGTGGATATAATAAAAAATAGCGAGACTCGGAGTTAAGCACACCCGCGTAACTCAAAAACCGCAAATGCACCCATTTGTGCAGTTCGAGAATTCAGACGGTCGGAATGGGTGCAATTTGCATTTAGTTGCGCTTCACTGCAGATGTACAATCCGCGGTTCTTTGACTCGTCGCCGATTGAATGTGCCGGTTTTCACGACATGTCGCGTTGTTGTCATTGATGACAGACGCGTCATTTGGACGTGTAGTTGTCATCGCGGAATGGCAAACCGCTGTTTCGTTGACTCGTCTGACGGCTACGCCAGCGACGCGCATTGTGCTGATGACAAATATTGAACGGCGACGTTGTGTGTTGACGGCAATCAAGGATTGCATTCAGTCGGGAACTCGACAGGGATATCACGCCCACTCGTGTTAGCAACGGCCAATTTAATTAGTGGCACATTCTTGCTGCCCGTACAGATAGAACAAGTTTAAATACCCCATAGACAGCCTGAAGACAAGTATACGTTTGTTTGCGTGTTTTTGCTAGATTCAAAACTGACAGAAAACGGCTTTAACTGGTGAAACGCGTAGACCGATAAATGCAGTTTGGTGGAGAAGTTAGTAAAGAAGGTTTTCCGCGTATTTTCTATTTAAAAATTATATTGTTGTGAATATGTTTATATCTTAATAACCTGCGTTAATAGCTAAACAAAAACAAAAAAAACATTGTTACTGCTTAAAAAGGTGCGTTTCTTGGTGTCTAGGAAAAAAATCAAACTATTTTCACCAGCCGACTAAATATTGCATTCTGATTTGGTACATACACCAAAGCGTCTCATGCCATGAATAGGGCTATGACGCAGATGGTGCGAAGTTAAAAGGGAATCTTTAATTTGTACATATTGAAAAACCGTGCCACCACGAAGAGCGCGATCGCTAGGGAAATGTGATTAATTGTCTATGAACAAATGTGGCACGTGGTTTACCATGAAGGAAAACAGGCAACAGGTGTTGTTGTAATTCGGCATCACTCAATCGCCTCGTGTTTTGACGTGAGCGACGCGTGAACATTTTCCAGGTGGCCTTTTAAATCGTCCGTCGTCAGAATGACGACACGTTCTATATTAAGATCGTATTCAACAAGTTTTTAACGCGGGTAACTCAACTACTGTACACATAACAACTAAACATACATTGACCACTCCATGTAAACGTATATTTCGGATGTTTTTCATTAAAAAAATGCACCTCACTACTAAGGTCACGATTGGGACTGGGCAAAAGTGACCGGAATAACGAAGTGGTCGTATTAGTGGGACTAATTTCCTATACCTTACTGCATATGGAAATAATTTGGGACTATCCTAGGGTGACCTTAATGGTTGCATTAGCGAGGTGACCGTAAAGCCAGGTTCGAATGTAGTTTAGTTTCACGCGTACATGTTTCACATGTAGACCACTTCTCTGGTGCAGGGGTAACCGTTTGAGGACGCGCGCCCCGGGGCAATTAACTTGTGGTTGTCGTTGGATGACATTGCTTCATCAAGACCAGATGTGACGGAACTAACGATGTCTCCACCCGGTTCTTCTTACCCCGGACACCGCGCGCGAGACGGCCCTATCAGGTGCCCGCCGGATGTGGAACCCCGACCAGTCTTACGGCCGTGGTGGGTGCGCAGGGTTTCCGCCGAAGCTCCCCGCGTCGGTGTGTGTTTCCCAGGGTGCTGCGTACACCCGAAAGTCGCTGTCAAATACCCCATACGTCCCGGGTGCATTTGGCCGGAATGGAACACCGGGCCGAACATGTGTGCTCCGTCAATGTTATAGCACTCTCCGCCTCGACGAGGCTCAATAGGCCATACTCTGGTGAAATATTACGACAGGTAGTTTCGATCGACGAACTGTTAATTTGATGTGGTGCAAACTTCATTTTAACGACCATCATATTTTTTACCAATATAAAATGAGAATGACTTCATTCGCATCTTCCGGATTTCTGTGGAAAATATCGATTTCTCTGTCACAATATACGACATCATTTTATAGGTTACATGATCTTGTAAAGTTGAGGTATGTGTACATTGTGTAGACTCGTCATCTGAATGACCTCTGTTGACCTTGCAGATGATGTTCAAGATTAAATCGACAACAGATGATTGCTGCAACAGCTGCGGCGGCATGGCGGTGGTGTCCGGTCTGAGCGTCGCAAAGAAGTACCGGCGTGCGTACTTGCGAAAGATCCGCCGAAAGGAGTATCGCAAACTGAAAGCGGTTGTGCCGGCGGTAGCACACAAAGACAAAGTATCAAAGGTACGTACGTCGTGGCTGTATAGATGCAGTTTCTATGTTATGGCAATGGTTTATTTTCACAGTAAAATGTATTCCTAGAAATATGCCCGCGCCAACAACAGTGGCCAACACAACACCTCCCTATTTGTTTATCTAAAATGTTATATCTCACGTTTCAAGATGTAACACACGCATACACGCACGCACGCGCACACACACACGCACGCGCGCACGCGCACACACACACGCACGCACACACACACGCACTCGCGCACACACACGCACACGCACGCACGCACGCACACACACGCACTCGCGCACACACACACAAACATACACACGCACGCACACACACACGCACACACACACACACACGCACGCACACACGCACGCACACATATTAAATGTAACAACATGTTTGCAACCAAATGCTTCCGGGAGTGCGGATTAATATAACTGGAAAAAACGAATTTATGCAACAGTGTCCATATGTCGACCTTTGAGGACTCCGTCAACGCAAACAGCTCTCTCCACATAACAAAACAAAGACAATAGGCGTGTCAGCGGTGAATGTCTTTGCCAAGGAGTTCAACGAAGGGCTAATTGCACTACCTCTTGCCGACAGCTGGCAATGCTGTCGATGGTCGAGTTGTTCCCACTAATACCGCCTGCGGGCCCACACCCGATTGCAATCCGACACGTACTCGGGGTTTTAATAGACCTTGTTGTTCTTACGTCTCACTGCGAAGCGGGATGGATTGAAGGCGGGGATTTGGGGAGGGGGTTTGAGGCAATCTGCTTATTTCAATATCACGGCTGATTAGCTGGAAGCTGTCAACGGGAGGTCGCGATGCGTGCTGATGTTTCTCACAGCAGGATGCTGTAGTATCTTTAGCACTGTCCCAACGTAGTTAAGAGTAGATGTGGAGCTTTTTCAATGGCAATTACATAAGATATACTATTGCTACCGGAGTGGATATTTGCGTAGTGGAGCAGTGCATGGAGCACCGGATTCTCTATCGAGAGAACTCGGGTTCGAATCATGTGTTGCCGTTTCGAACCATGGGCAAGTTCGTTCAATCTACAATCAGTTCACTCAACTGTATGATTAAGTACAATGGTGGGTACAAGCGGGCGAACAGTTTTTTCACATTAAATGCAGCGTGGCTTAATGTTCCATAGAGAAGTCGAGATGATGTTCGATTGAACAGGTCTGCCACTGAGAAAAGAGTGCAGCGTTTTGATCAGTCTTAAGGATTGGAAACAGCATTGTGTAAGAACATATCTTTACTTTTGAGACTTTGAGGGGGGTGGATTGAGACTGTGTGTGGATAAGGAAAGTACGATATATTGGCAGTTTTTTACACGACGTGTTTCTCTTACAGGTGACGGTTATTGAGGAAGCAATCAAATACATCGACGAACTCCACGACGCTTTGGCGGACCGACTCAATCTACAACAAAGTAAGTGTCATTTCCGTGTATCTGTCTCTGCGTGGTGGTGGATGGGGCAGGGTTATAGGGCAGGGTTATAGGGCAGGGAGGGACGAGAGAAGAGAAGCGTTGTATTTAGTATCTACCCGCCATATCAAACACGTCGTCATCACGCCATTGCGACACACCGCGCGGACGAGTTCTATTCAACGAGGCGACAATGGACTTCCGGGGCCTTTCACGGCGCCGGGAGGGCACGGTTTGGCAATCGCTTGTCGCTGAATGAGGTCTCTGGAGGCGTAGGAGCCGACGGGACTGTCGTGGACGTGTGACGAATACACAGCGATATGGTGTCATCATCGCCTCGAGTCGGCGGAGAGAAGTGAACAGATTAGCACCGCCAGCCACCAGGTGTGACGTCGACTTCCGACTCGAGGTGTCGAATGGACGACGAGAGTCGTCAACGTAGCAATAATGGCGGTTCCGGAGATAAAGGCCCGGATGTGGAGGTGTCTTTGACGGGGGCGCCCTGACACCCCCGTAAACGTCGCGCGCGTGAAGAATAATTATAGCCCGTGAAATGACGGCACGACCACACGGGAGGCAATTTACGACAGGATCGTTGGAAATATATATATTGATGGCATTCTGTTATAGCAGTTTAAAGGCGCCGTGACACCTGAACAATTACGGCATTATACGGGGACAGGAGACCGAGTGAGGGTCTGAAGATAAAATGAAGCTGAGCCCCATTGGCTGTTCAAGGTGGGGGGGGTCTCTTCAAGGTGTAGTGACGGTGCTGTGTACTACTAGTATAGGCGATGGCTTTGGGTTTGCCCAGCACCCATTCTATTGAGATCCATAGCATGTCTTCACTGATCTTGAAATAGGGCATTCCGAGACAACCCCCCCGGATCCGATACTGGCTTAGTCCGCAAGTAAACAACCACAGGCCTAATTATGTGTCCTTCGGTTATAGTTTGCAGAACAGCTACGACGCCAGCTATTCACTAACGAAGTGATCGATTTTTTGATTGATGTATATATTGCGTTGCACGATTCACGAGGGCCCCCCGACGATTAATTATTGAATTAGATAATCGACCACGTGATCGACGCAGTATAGCCTACGTCAAATCACGGGGGATTATGTGAGCGCGATCCCGTTCCAAGACAGACAGTTCACGGTCGGTGTGATCATTAAGGCCTGGCTACACTGGCACTTTTCGCCAGACCAGACCAAAACTGTATCGTCTACACCGACCAACACCAACTTTCTCTGTACCGGAAGCTGGTGTGACGTCATAATCTCGTAAATTTGAAGAAGAAAAATATGTCAGACCGACTGCAATCGACGTAGTGAAAAGTTTTCATATTTATGAGATTATGGTGTCACGTCGGCTTCCAGTATAACGCAGTCGGTGTTGGTCGGTGGATACACTGCAGTCGGAGGGAATCTGGTCTGGTCTGGTTTGGCGAAAGGTGCCTGTGATCCCTGCCTTTACGCCCGTGTGATTAAAACGTCAACAAGTATCACACAAAACATGTCCCTAGTAATGCCAGTGGATTATTTGGAGGTGGGCAGCGGGTCGAAATGTGGGAGGGTGCGGTGGTCTTGGGTGGATGCGGGGGCAGTGGCAGGTGCAGTTCGTACGTCCGGCGTGACACGGGCGTTGACACTCATTACCTGTGCCGTGATTAGCCGTGCGCGGACGGACACAGGCAGGTGTAATTGTCGCGTGGCAGGTGGACAACGCTGACAGGTGCCGGCTGACACGCGGGACGCTATGCCGTCATTACGGCGTACATGGACGAACGCCTTGTGTGACGTCAACGCAATTAGATCGTAACAGCTGCAAGCCACTGGCGTCTACCCGGAGTAGATGGGTGAAATGTGCAATCAAAATTAAAGAAGTTTGTTCTTTTACGGAAAGAAGAATGTACGTTTTTTAGAAGGATCGTCAAGTGGAGATTATCAGTGGATGGTGGTCGCTCCTATGATAGCGACAATATGTCTTAATCGGAGCCACTGACCCCATATTTGTCATAAAATTAAAAGGTGATTTTCTGTTAATTAATTACTATACTGGTTTCACAAATTGGTGAATACACACATTATTATGTGTGCATATCTATGTTATTGGTATAAATGTATATACCTGATATGTTTATTGTGTCAATATTGTATTTTGGGGTCAAAATAAACTTCTTGTTCTTGTTCTTGAAATAAAGATTAATAATGTGAAGTATGACAATTAAAACGCGGAGGGAGTTATGTAAATCTGGCGAGAAATATTGATGACGAAGTCTGACAATTAACATGCGAAGGACATATCCAAATCTGGTGAGAAGGAACGAAGATGTCAATGAAAGTGGACAAAATGGACAATTTGGTGCGATGATGGACAACACAAGCCAACAATGAGAATGTGAATGCTTCGCAATAGGGGAAAGAGAGAAATGTAACAGACGTGAAGCAACAAGAGCCGGAGAGGAATAACCACAGTCGTACGTTATCAGACGTGGTGTTCTGGTGATGTGAATTTTGTTAATGTTGGTCACTGTCGGACTGTAATTACGTAATGACAGTGGTCAATTGGACGGACACGCTGAACAATAGAACCTGCCCCGGCCAAAGTACAGTCTCGGGACGAAAAAGACTAACAGATGGCGACCATTAATCGTCGGTCAACCTCGTCGGTGGGGACATTGAAGGGTGGTCGGTAGGGCCCCTGGGTGGGGCGGGGGGGGGGAGTGTGCGTCCCCACACATTGGTATTGTCTCATCTGTTGAATTGACGCGCAAACAATAGGTTCATTAGAGGATCACGATGGAAGATTAGTGTCATAGACATCCTGAATGATATTCCACGAGCCACTGCACAATATGCAGAAGCTGGTAGATTGTGTTAATTCCATTATAATAGCTAGACATATTCTGCTGATAATTTATTATGATTATATACTTTTTAAACTTCATTATCCAATGCCGTTATGCTTCTTGTAGTAAGGAGCTTTATTTCTACAACGAAGATTTTGACAGTTTAAACTAACATCCGGTTTACTTTTTTCCAGATTCTAACGAAAGCACGAAGCATTTGGATCTCGCGGATCTGGTGAAGAGCTTCCTGGCGGCGTCACTTCCGGACAGACGACTTCCGGTCGTGCTACAGAGAAGTCACACGTACGAGAAACCACTTCAGCAGCCAATGACGTCATGTGGGTGGACAATGGGCGACAAAATACCGAAGGCACGATCATGAACGAAATAGAACGGCCGGGACAGGCGGATGTGATTAAAATGATGACATTGACGCAAGCGCGTTGCATCATGCTAGTTTGAAAACCCGCTGAGCGGGAAGACTGTTGCGAGAGTCGGCGGCGCAGTTCTCATGTCGAGCGAGATCTCGCGGCGCTGACGGGATCAGGACAAAGTTCCGGCTGCTGGTCAGACGAGACGTTGTATATAGTTGTACAGAAATGACTGTCAAATGAAATGTACAAAATCACATGAATTAAATCCAAATGTATACCGTACGAAAGTGTTGATGTTGTAAGATTATTAATTTATCTCGCATGATAATTTTTATATAGTGGTATATGTTACAAAACCCGAGTTAGTCATGTCTATGTTTTAATTAGTGATGTCACGACATACTGACGAAGTTCATACAAGCTAACGCACATGCATGCCCACAACCATGCCAGCTTAACACCGTTAAAATGTATATGAGTGGAGATTTTATGAGCTTCCATTTGATGTTGAAATTGGTCGTGGGCATGCTAGCGAGATTTTACAATAACAAATATTTTATAAACTCAAAAAGAAACATTCTGCACAATATGCTGTGGAGCACAAACTTTACAACCCGTGACTTGTCATACAATTTGTACAGATTACACAACTGGACTTATGTATAGTGCAAATCACCAAATTGTGTTGTACAACAAGTGACGTGCAATACAAGTTGTACAAACTGTACAGTCAGTGTTATGCAATGCAAGTTGTACAGATTATACGTCACGTAGTACAATTTGTACACGTGTTCATACAGTACAGCTGTTGTGTAATTGCACAGCTGGAGCTGGTATCGTACATCATTAATGATACAGACTGCGGCGTCGCATATGGACTAGAGGTGCATGTACACACATTTGCCCAGTGGGCAACACAAACACCACAATTCAACTTTTGTAACAGCAGTGTCATTGAACGGATGAATATTTCAACAAAACTAACCATTCGTGACACATTTATCGATCCAGCAATTACTAGCATATAACTTACTTAAAACTGATCTGCACTTTATTTTCCGAGAACGCTACATCAGTTTAAAACAAACAGCACTACATAGTCCTGTGACGCCAATGCCCAAACAGAATATGTAGAGTATAATTAATTTTGCCCTATAACCTACATAATATCCTTTCAGTGTCACTTTCTCGTGAACCATCATACACACACACACACACACACACACACACACACACACACACACACACACACACACACACACACACACACACACACACACACACACACACACACACACACACACACACACACACACACACACACACACACACACACACACACACACACACACACACACACACACACACACACATATACATATATAAATATATATATATATATATATGGTATATATATTATATCCTGACTTCGATCAACCGAACGCATTGTTACCAAAAAACAACGATGTAGATTTCAAACATCGACTGCGTGTAGAAGATAGCTAAATTGTTTCACTATAATTATAGATTCCTGTCATGTGGCGGTATTTGCCCCGAGGGTGGGGGTCGCGGGGGGGGGGCACACACCATATCATGACAGATGCTAGGGGTGGGTCACAAAATTGGTATTCGGACAATCACTTATTATTGATAATGCCCATATATACTGCAATCATACAATCCTAATAATTACCCTTGGTCGACATCCATGCCCCTGTGAATGTTATCGAGTAGAAGTGACCTGTATCGTGAGATAATAAGGCTCTGTTGGTGCCACGGAGTCTCCACCACTCGACAGATACCATCCGCTCGCTGATGTTTGTTTATACAGAAGGGGTGTGTTTGAAGACGATATGAGCTAATCGACTACGTCAATCACAGTTACCATCAACTACCGAAGTCTGTTGTGTATTCGCATTCCTTGTGTGTGGATTTTTTTGGTTCTAAAATGGTGTTTTAATAAGATAATTCACCAAACGTATGCCATACTAAGGTATTGGTTTTTGTAAAGAAATCAACTGATGCGTTCGAGCCAAACATAAATTGGGAACCATTATTTTGTGTGGAAAATGGGACCTGCATGGGAATTATCATTAACATTCGTGTTACCAAATAATTATCAGAGGTGCCAACCCTCGGAGAATGTATCAGTGGACCTCGCACAAGAACACAATGAGCAGGGACGCGATTTGCGCGAAGAGCGCGCGCGCATGCAACAAGTACAGTTGATGCTTTGGTGGTGCGTTTTTTGCCTGGAAATTTTTTTGGTCATATCGATTCGAGAGGGGTGGTAGTGTTGGATATTTTTCAGGTCGAGGGGATATACTCTCCGACGTTTTTTTTTTATAACTACTACCCTCTAAGCAGAACTATTCCCCCAAGCGGAACTCCTTTGTCTCGACTAATTTCGCACCCCCTCCAGCCCATACACATGCGTGCTCAACATGAACGCTGGCGTTCACTCATAGTCCGGTCTAGAAACTCGGGGTGAGAATGGGGGTGTGGGTGGGGTGTCAGTGATGACATTTCCGGCGACGCATATACATTGACATCAGCCAACGACAGAAAATAGTTAAACACGACGATAGAGGGTTTTGAATTTTTGAAAATGGAATGGTGATGTGAAGTGTATTGTTGATAAAAGATCTGTGTGGTGCAAACGTTAAATCAACTTAATTGTATGGCATAAATAGGCCTATACATGAGACCATGTCTTGCTACTAAAGAGGCTTACGTCCAGGGAATGAGGCCTCTAATACCATAGAATTAATGTCCCAAATGGGACTTGTTGTTCTCCCGTGAACTAACATTGTTTCTCATACATTGGCGGAGTGGTCAACGGGAGTGAAACTACACAGAGACGGGATATCTAAGCAAAATGGCAGATGTTCCTCGACATGGGGGGCGTATACAGGGCCGTAGCTAGCGGGGGGCAGGGGTCAGTTGCTCCCCAGATAAAAACACGAAAAAGCCCTTTTAGTTAAAAAATACCCCTTTTCTTCTAGCCTATGTTGCTGATGTCACTGCTGTTTTTGTGATTCTAGACCCACTTGTTGGTCAAAGTGTCTTTTTCAGAACATGGCCAGCATTATACCTCCCGAAATTCTGGATACGTGCCTGAAAACGATGGTGCCCAGGCTTGAGGCGTGGATAAGGGACAGTGTGAAGGGTGCGGGTAGTTCCTTCAAGCATAACAATACTGCAATTGAGTGATACCCCGTATTTTAAGTGCTCTTTATGAAAAAGGGCACATTTTCTTAAAGGGCAATTTCGTCATGTTAGATCCGCCTCTGATCAAGACCGTAGATGTGTAGAGGCGAAGGAATCACGAAATGATGCAGCCTCGTAAGGCCGTCTTCTAGAAGTTTCACAATTCATCGTGTCCCTAATGGTGACCCAAAGGTGCTCAGTTTTCTTGGGTCCGTAGCCAAGAACCACCAAGCCAAACAGTCCAAGGGCGAGTAAATCCATCAGGGACAGCAGGACCATCCCATCAGGGCGGGATGAAATATGGCACCGTGTTGGGCTGGTGGCCAACTCTACAGGTTTTGATATTCGTTAACCCAGAACGACAGAGCTTCAGCGCCATCGCACCGATGCTGGAAACACGGATCAATCAACAGCTGACTACTATCGCATCACTATATTTTATACTTTTATTTATCACGTCTTTGACGAATTGGCTGAATGATTTTTGAGTGACCACCATGGATTCACCGCGTGTCAAGACCTCATGCCGTCCAATCTGCAGAAACTAGATGACATGGATGTTGACGAAACGACTACCACAGTAGGTGTCTCAGTTCGGATGAACAAAACGAGCTTCCTGTGGCAATCGCAAAGTGGCGAAAGAGGTACGACGACCCTCGAGTTCAACGACCGTCGTCTTCACGTGAACTGATTTCGACGTGTGGTCAAACATTAGCCATCATTAGCAAGATCGTAAACATCTTCCTCACTAAACCAGTCCGTGAAGCGTTACTTGAGAGTGGTCCTGTCTCTGCCCTGCGACGCCTCAAGTGTGGAGTCGGTCAACAATGACAGAAAGACGGCTCAATGGCATTGGAATGTTATAAGTCCACATAAAATCAAACTACCTTCCCACCCTCGTATTTGTGTAAAGCCAATTGGCGAATCACTGCACGCGACGGCGAAAGGGTGTGATCTTATAAAACAATTTCAGACGGGTGTAACTGTTGGGTCAATATTCCGTACATGACGCACAGCTGTCGATTTTGATAAATCTATTGCCATTTGATATTAATTCTTTCTCTTCATATTTTTGTACATTCCCGTGCAGCATGCGACCGACACTAAACCGAGTGTATTTATATGTTTTACTGTAATTGTGTTGCTGCCCCCCAGTTGTTTTAGGCTAGCTACGACCCTAATATGATTTGTACGAACTATGTTTTACGCCGATTACGACAGCGACAACCCAACATTGCTTAGCTGTGCACTTCCTAACACCAAATTCGGTAGATTTGTCACGCAAATAATCAAATCATTGTAAACTAACTACATCGCCTTCATGTATCACTATAGAAGTAACGACAAAGCACTGCGTGGCCAAGGAACTTTCCATCTGTGATACTACGTTTTAGACATCCATCCTACAGTTGAGTACGCCGTGATTGTCGAAATGAGAAACGATAGTGTGTACACACTGGGCGTTTATCATAACCCCGGGCGCTCGCTGGACAATTTACGACAGCAGCGGGACGCGGAGAGCGGCAATAAAGGACAATTCACCATTCTGGCAGAACGCTGCGAATGGCGGTCGGCGAACAAGGGAGAAATAAAACGAGCTGATGGGATCGATCGGAGACAACGGCGCGACGCTACGACAGGTGTTTCGGTGCTTCCGACCATGGGAATGTGACAACGGTGTGTCAGCAAATTAGCGACGACAGCCGCGGAAGCCAGGCGAACAGGTGGACTATTATACTGGCTTTGTTTGCACGCTCGGCTGGTTTCCCACGCCGAAGTAGATTATGCCGGTTTACACATCTTTGTTTACAGGCTCACGTTTGGATATAACGGAGTATGTGTCCGTTCGTATGGTCTTGTTTTGTGCGTACGGTATATGCACGTAACGGTGGTCTTCACTGCTAGTTGTTGGTCCAGTAAGCAGCCAGTTGACTCGAGAAGATAGCAGGTTGATGGGGGAAAACTAGAGAAGAGGTTAGAATGAGGAAATATCTGAAAATGAAAGTAGTTGGGAGCAGATTGAGATGGACAGGGTAGAGAAGGAATGGGGAAAGATAGACAGCACGAAAACAGAAGAGGATGGTAGAAGGAGAAGAAGACAATCAACATTTAGATGAAGAGACATTGTCTAGAAAAAGACGAAGAAACGTTGTCAAGAAATATATCACAAAACGTTGGAACGAAAAGCAGAGAGAAAACAAATTGCAGACGGTCGGCATAGGTGTACGTGAGTGTCACTCAACACACTGGTGTCGAATCGGTAAGAAGAAGAAGGAGAAGAAGAAGAAAATGAAGAAGAAGACGGAGGAGAAGGATGATGACGATAATAATAATAATAATAATAAGAAGAATTAGCCAATAATCGTTTTTATTATTATTATTTGAGAAAACGCCTTTTATGTACGTGGGTATGTTAATTTGAGGTTACAGTTAAACGCATTATTTTGCGTGGAATTCATGATTGGCACGTTAGTACCCGAGTAAAATACATCTCCATATAAAATTATATTATTTAATTTTTTTTTTTTCGTTTGGAGAAGGTCGACGCGCACGTGAATCGATGACTGTTATTTTGTTGTAATATAGACACATGTCCAATCCGTAAAATTATGTATTTTATTTTAGCCAGCAACGACTACATGGCATATTTTAACAAAAGCGTGATTAGTTATTTTTTGCTTGTTTTTCCTAACAGAAAACTGTCAAGTAACATATTTCCTTCACTGCAAACACTGTTTATATGTATGTATACATAAACAAGGCCAACATAGCTAAACAATATTCTGTGACACAATGTAATGACTTTTGATCATGTCATGTATACGATACAGCCACATTCTCACAGATTTCTCTGTAGCGACTGGTGTGGTCTTAATTTAGGCTCTTAATATTGGTGTCTCCCATTTCGGAGGTAATTGCCTGTCGTATTCATACGTCGACAAGCCAAGTGAGCGATCACCCGGTCTCAGGGTAACCGACAACCAACTGATGCTTCGTCATGTGTCAAGGCTGCGAGTCCGACGTATTAATTTATGGAGCGGCTCCAGAAAGGTGTGAAATCATTAAAACTCGTGCCAGCGGGAGCTATGATGGCTCGTCTCTCGCGGTGATTTGCCAGTTGTCCTGACTCCCCAATGGACGACCCTAAATGAGAGTAGAAATGTTGTAAAAAGTGGACGTAGTGCAGAGAATGCGAATAGGCCTAGGTGGGCGTTCAGCAGATGGGCTACCATCTGTCGAGCAAGAAACGCCCGCACCGTTCCGCGTGTTGCGAGCAATCCGCGTTTTATTCACTCCGGACGTTCATTGAGAGTGAAGAGTAAACATATTCTGGATGATTTCACAAATTGCTTATGGAGGTGAACACGAATACTACTACTCCGGATGGTTCTCAAGGTTGCTGTCACATCGCCAGACTTACGCACTTTCGGTCTGTCGAAGTGTGTTTTGTATATTTTTTGGCGTTTTCATTTACATATCGGTCTATTTACATCTAACTAGGCCTATATTCGAGCTAGCGTATGAACATACGCTGTGTAGTCTGTAGCTCCCCATGCGTGTACAGTTGCATTTATGTATTTATATATAATGTTATTAAAGCTGCCTCATCAGCTAATTTGCCCATGCATCGCGAATCCGGTCATGTTGTGTCCAGATGTGTAGCGTGTTAATACTACAGTTAATGTGCCCAGTCTGTTTAATTAAAACACTCGTACTTTCCTAGTCGTCTAAAGAATTGTTCTTGGTAATTTGCGAAAGTAAATTGTCCCACCGACAATTAACGCCAATCCTTGGAACGTGTCGGTCACGAGACGACAGCATCACGAAACACATTGATTGATTGATTGTTTTATTTCCAAGTTGAAAATGCACACAAAGAGAACTAAATGCAATATAACGTACATAGACATTTACACATGGAAATGGGGAAGATAGAAGTGTTGTACTTATTAATCACTTCCCCCAACACGACCATAACTTGTACAAGTATATTAAACATAACATTGGTAACAACATGGAAATATATCTTTAGAAAGCAATCTCATTCATTTTGTTCAGTTACATTTGTATATATGTATATATATACATACACATATACATACATACATATACAGTACACACACATACATATATACATACATACATACACATATACATATGTATATTCATATACGTATATTCATCATTTCCGTTTTAATTGTGTGCATGGTAATTATTAATAAACAAGTGCTTAAGTTTTGAATATTTTAACTGTAGCTGAACTAGTTATTTTGTTCATCATAGGAGTTCCATAATTTGACCCCATATACCGATATACACATAGATTTCAAATTTGTGCGAGCATACACGTGTTTCATTTGTTTACTTTGACGTGTCAAATGCATTGGATCATGGTTAGTAGCAAAGAATTTTTGAAGGTTATACGGCAACATCTTATTTTTGGCCTTGAACATTACAATATAAATTCTAAATTTTATTATGTCAGGCAGTTTAAATATACCTAAATCACAAAATAATGTATTAGTATGACATAAAAAAGTATCATTGCAAATTAGCCTGATTACTTTCTTCTGTAAAATAAAAACACTATGAACAATAGTTTTATAAGTGCTGCCCCAGACTTCAGAGCAGTATGATATATAAGGGAGAAATAGTGAACAATGTAATATGAACAGTGAGTTTTTGTCAAGTATGTATCTTGCTCTGTAGATAATGGCAATAGTTTTTGACACTTTGGAATTTATCATGCTAATGTGCTCCGTCCAGTTGAGCTTATGATCGATCAAGACTCCTAAAAAACTTACTAACATAAACTCTATCTATACTCTTATTGTCAATTTTTATATCGATATTTGAATTAGTGCAATAGTTTGTGAACAGCATATAGTTTGTTTTAGCTACATTTAGAGACAATCTATTAACTGAAAACCACACATGTAGTTTTTGTAAATCAATGGCTATATCCTTGCTGAGCTGCACCGGATCCTTTCCGGAATAAAACATATTAGTATCATCAGCAAACAGTACATTTTAGTATTGATGAAATATTACAAATATCATTGATATACAATAAAAAGAGTTTTGGACCCAGTATTGAGCCCTGTGATACTCCACGTGTCACTTTTAGTAACTCAGAGTTATACTCATCAATACTAACATACTGTAGAATATCAATTAAGTAACTTTTTAGCCAGTCGTTGGCAATACCTCTAATTCCATAAGATTCTAATTTACTTAATAGCAGATTATGGTCTATTGTGTCGAATGCTTTTTTCAAATCAATAAATAATGTATCACATTGTGCCGTAGTCGTTCCCAAATACACCCTCATTATCGGCAACTGTCTCTGGCTAGATCAAGCTTTAGCCCTCATTTTAGCCGATTCTGTGGCATGCTTACCAGCACGAAAAACAACAAACTTGTCAGTAAACAAGTCGGCCGTGAATGTTGAGTCCGGTTGAATTTTGACTAGACTAGTCACGCGTCATGTCCCGACACAAGTCCTGTATAACGTAAATACTTTTGTAGGTATTCTGATAATTTGCACAAAAAATACTTTTGTAGGTATTCTGATAATTTGCACAAACGAATTAGCATGTCATAGTGAATACTTGGTAGGCTTCCTTTTTCGATAAATTTGTCTGAAACGAACAATGTCGCCTGAAAGCTAAAAGACCAGTGTTTGACGCACTTGAAAATTCCCACAAAAGTTGTCAAATCTTTAAAGACCATGACGTATTGTTGCGTGAATTGCTGCACAAAGAGACGCAATACAAAGCCAATGAAATACACACCCAACCTATAAATGTGCAGAACAAATGCCATAGATAAGGTCATGATTAAAAATCAGCCTCTACCCTGAGTGTCATTGCGTCACAGGCCAAAGATGCGTAACATAGTTGTATAGCAATTCATCTATGACGTCACAGTCAAGATTGACGAACACATGACGTTGCTAATTAATGAGTACCAAGATGACATCTCTCTGAGGTAAAGAATGCGTACCAGAAGTACAACAGTTATATTAGATTATTCATCTATAACATCCCTTAATGCAAAACAAATATGCACAACTAACGCAGACACAACAATATCACGAGTTCCGTGTAGACTGGTATCTCTCCTTAAATAAAT
The DNA here is from genome assembly GCA_020002185.1 of Paraescarpia echinospica. Lineage (NCBI taxonomy): Eukaryota > Metazoa > Annelida > Polychaeta > Sabellida > Siboglinidae > Paraescarpia > Paraescarpia echinospica. Next base: position 49,958,645 of record CM034536.1, read on the forward strand.
TAGATTGAGATGCTAATGTATAACATATATTAGCATCTCAGTCAACACGCCATTTGCAATGCAAACGAACGACGACTACCATTAGTTTGTCGGGTGTACTGGTTTGATTATACATGCACACATGCATACGTAGACCAACTGACACCGCTCGCACCTAAACCCGAAAACACGTGCAATAACAGGAAACGTTTACTCCGAATTATAGGCATCTGGTTACATACCTAACAAAGAGCGTAGGGCGGGAGCGAGACGCTATAATGACATTAAATTGTCGCCAATCTTGCCGATTATGGACCGGGCTATAAACCAGCATCGTCGATGGTGACATGGTAATTTTGTCACCCGGCTATTACATTTAACGATTATCATTTCGCCGACAAATAATGATCTAATTCGTGCCTGACATTTTCCCGCGCGCCGCAGTTTTTTGTCGTCTGCGTGCTGCACAGTTCCAGCAAACAAATGACGATCATTACACGCAATAACACCCTAAAGGTTACCCATCCGTGAAAGATATATTGCCCTATAGCATGGTGGGTCTATATTGTGTTAAGGAATGTGTACCCCATCAATGCTATTTGAAACCACACTGCCCCTTCATAAACGTTTTTCATACGAAGTAATACTGCTTAAAGTTAATGCAAAGGTTAGTTGCATGTTGTGTTGATCTGAGAAGATTTGTCGTGTTACTTTTGAGACATAGACATCATATCAATACGAAATTGATAATTTTAACATCTCACATGAACTACCTTTAATTTAGCTTCTCCGATAAAGCACTTTTTAAACAAAATCCGTAGAAAGCTGATGGACTCCAAATTAACATATTGTCCCATATTTCAAAATGTCACCATTACATAAGGTGTCAATATTCCAGATCCATTTTAAGGGGGGATAATATCCTGATAGGGCTTATTATAGTCAGGTTCCTACCGTTAAGGTGTTGACTAATTTAACATTTCAGAAAAAACCGAGAACCGGAAGTTAGGGAGGGGTAGTTCCATGTTGGTAAACATCCGGTATGATTTATCCCCGCTATTAATTCAATGACATATTGGGCACATCAAGCTCGCCAGTTTTGTAAACCCTGACCCAGATTGGTGCAAACTATTCAAATTGAGAACTCGCCTAAAGTTTCCATGACTGTCGCTTATGGTATTCCACCGAGCAGACGACACATTGAACACTGTTCTGTGTTCTGTTTCTGCAGTTGCCACCAGTATATTTTCCTTGGATTTCTTAATAAATTATCGGAGATTTTGTTTAAATGTTTTGAGCCCAGTAAACATCTAGAAATTTTTAATTAATTTTTACGTTCATATTAGAACGTTTTGCATTCAACATGCCGATCTTATTTCAAGCACAGTAACACATTTATCGACCATATAGTTGCATGTGGTATGCGAGGCGAAGTGGGAGAGATTATTTTAAGACGATAATTAAAAAAATTCTTCATTCATTGCAGCAGATATTTTGAGCGGAAGATCAACTGGTACTCGATCAACGTCAGAGTGGCGACTAGGGCCTATTATAGATTTATAAGTAAGCCGCGTGACTGTGCTGTTATTTAGCGAGAGTTCGTTAAATTAATAAACAGTTCAACTCGTCAGCAGGTTACAATGATATTCCGGCCACGGTTCGTTCAGTCGACGAACTGGCTTCACCAAACTTTATAGGCCCTACACAGCTAATCGTTTTGCATATAAGAGAGGAAGTTAAAAGTACACCGACACGAATGTCTTTTACAGACTACCAGTGAGTCACTCTTCACCCACTTAGAGGTTTAAATGTCTAATCTGTCGTACACTCGATTGGACAGTGACTATCACCATTACGCACTCACTGCATTATTACGCACCGGGTCAATTAAAACAAATATGATTTCAATGTTTTTTCTTGTGGAATTATATTTGGAAAATCAACTGTGCTGTACGACAAATAAGCTTGTATGCTTTATGATATAATAATATTCCTTTTGAAACGTAGTGGTTTTTCAGAAATGCGAAGTTTTGAGACGCTTTAACAGAAAGCTTTTATTAATTTCCTAGTGGCGTGTTATAGCAGTCCGTTACTCAGCGTCGGATTTGGGACGGGTGACCCTGAGCAATGATCTCATTATAATCAATCTCTCTCCCCCCATACCTTCTACAATAGGGACGACACTGGAATATCGCGACTGTTGTCAATTTGGAACACCAACTTGCAACATGTTAAAACACTCAAATTAAGTCCAAAAGGTTTCGACCCCGAAGAAATTACCCAAAAAGCGTTTTGTGGGGGGCCCCATAAAATCATTTCATGCTGGTAAATCCGGCACTGCCCTTACTCCAGGCACGTTCTGAAACCTCGCCTGCCGCACTCTGTCACGTCGGACGCTGCCCTACGTCATCATAGTCTCTACGTCATTACGTCGCAATTATTCCCATACGTCGGACATGGCCGCAGATGTACACCCATTGTCTCTTGACGTCACACCTATTGTCTCCAGTCGCCGTCCGCTGGCGACAATTATCATTTCTGCGACAGTTACGACCCGGCGACGCACACGCCGACACGTGCCGTGCGCGTGCTGGCAGGCAGCGCGTGGCGAGCGTGAGAACACGCGTGCTCGTCTTTTGTTCGACGTCGCAGCGTCGCGATTGGGCGATATACATCGGAGCAGGCGGGTTTATTCAATAATACACAACGACCGATTTTCACACGGATAGTGCTTATTATTACATTAGCCGAGGTCATAATATATGGAGCGTGTATACTTCGATATGGATGCATGCACGTGCACACCTGCGCGTAGCCCCCTACACACACACACACACGCACACACGCACGCACGCACGCACGCACGCACAAACAAACAACATACACACACATGTTGCGTTGCAGTTTTAGCTAAAATCACACATAAATATGTTAGACTTGCAATGCACCCCGTCCTGTATTTAAATATACGCGTAGTATTGCCGCACTTTTACAAAACAAACCGCATTCCATCTTAGCCCATGAGCCAAGCCTACACATTTTGAAGTTGATTCTCAAATTGAGGGACTAATTCCCACTGATTTTCAGTTACACCAATATCTGAGGTGTCCGAAAATGGGTGATGGACATTTCAGAAGCGTAGATTATTACCTTATTGGACGCCATCTTTAAACATGGCTGTCATTTTCAAGCGGAAGTCAAGCTATTAAAAACTCGTGTCCTACAGCCAAATCTACTGATTGGATCTTAAAGTTGTTCGTACTGTAATACTTATATAATATTTCTATTATCATTATTGGCAAAAATAATTTAATTTACCTATATATAGGTCTTACGTCATATATATTAGTTAAATATATGTCAAGATTCTCACCTTTTATGGGCTAAATCAGTTGTGCGGAATATAAAATGTAATGTTGCGCGTAATACTTAACAATCGTACGAACCACGCGCACGCGGCAAATACTTCTGGGAAATGGTCCATGCGTGATGGACTTGGCGTCATGAAATAGACGCTGGCGCAATATGCTTATGTCTACCCTAGCATGGCAATACGAACATTATTTGATAATTCTACACTACCACGAGTAGGGCCTATCGATGGACGTGATCTTCACAATTCTCTCAGACTTTCGTAGTTTTGAACACACAACGAATAGACACCTATCTGCAAGCGCGTTATGGTTTTGTAACGATGCATTGTGGTTTCTAACATATGGTAAATATTACTATCACTATTGTAAACTACTAAAGCATCCCATTCATTTTTACTGCCCTTTGCTTTAGCATGTGCTTCCTTCCAGCTGTTACACGAGGTAACTACGCGTAACTTCTGGTTAACTAAAATATATTGCAAAAGTCTTGTATAACATACAGAGAGAATGCCTCGAATCATTTGAGGCAAAGGTAATGGTATTTTGAGACGACAAACTAATTATGTTACTGTTCTGCCATCTCTACATACATTTCTTCTGGTCATCCTCGGTGCAAGTGAAGGCGGATCTGCTCGCGTTAACAGGTTGGCATGGTCAATAACCCTGGATGTTATCACTGCTGACAACTTTTAATATGGCTAAAACAGAGAAGAAGCGATCAAACTAGCTATCCGAGAAGTTACTTTCGGTTAATGGTTGGCATGGTTTCTGAAGAAGTCATTAGGTTAATAAATCGTATTCATAACTTATTTATTCTGTGTCTGACTTCACAGGTGCGTAACACATATACGCTTACGTATTCTCACATCATTTCATGCAAATATGTCAAGCCGTTTTGCCGTAACAGAGAAAGGAAGTCTATATGGTACTGTTCCCTGCAGATATCAGATGGAGGTACGTTTGATTTTGATGTGCCTACAACATATAGATGCAGTACAGATGCTATATAAAATGACAGGAATGTAGCAAATTGCATATAGTTTCATAGTAACACATGAATCATCTATGTCAGTAAACATTACCAAAACTGAAGTAAACACATTGTGGAAACATTTATTTTTTGCGTTTTTTGACATTTCCCCCTATATTTTTGCCAATAATGATAACAGAAAGATTATATAAGTATTGCTGTATTCGGAATATGTTTTACTACGAACAACTTTAAGATCCAATCAGTAGATCTGGCTGTAAGACACGAGTTTTGAATAGCTTGACTTCCACTTGAAAATGGCAGCCACTTTTAAAGATGGGGTCCAAAAAGGTAATAAGCTACGCTTCTGAAATGTCCATCACCCGTTTTCGGACACCTCGGGTATTAGTGTAAATGAAAATCATAGTGAGAATTAGTCCCTCAATTTTAGAATGACATCTTGTCTGGCTCTATCTCAAGTCAAATGTTATCCCGCAGGTCCAGCAACATAAGACGAATCTAACTTTCCTGGAATGAGGTTGCTTCGGGTGTGCTATATTGTACAACTCACGTGGACGACGTCTGATTAATATTTGCCCATTCATTAGATCCCACCTACAGAGGACAATGACTCGCAATACACGCACGGTGAGTGGCCAAATCCTTTAAGTAGAAATTAATTAGTTGGGCGCACACAGCAGGTGAAACACAAACACAAATAGACGGCTTTGTCTGTAGCGAGAGTGGGATTGTTTGCATCTATGTTGGTCTTCTTATTCCATGTATTATCTGCAAGGTCAGATGGTACACAATAAGTAAGCAACGAAAAAAAAAATTATATAGGTCTCTATAACATAGCCCACTCGCAGAAGAAGAACGACCATTTGAACTCTTAGCCATAGCCTACAATGTACCTATTATGAACATGATATCATTGATGATATATATATATATATATAGCAGAGACAAGTGTTATAACGGTGCTGATCATTTACTTCTGCCTAGCTCGGTCAGGCTACTACCAACGATATAAGTATAAAATCAGGTTTACACGAGGTGACATCGTGCGACTATATAGATTGTAGCTAGCTGGGTCGTCCCACTTAAACCGTTCGTCGCCGCCATGCATCGTCGCTACTTTGGCGATGTCGAAATGTAATAAACAGATCTTGCTTTTAAGGCACCGTTGCGTGCGATATAAAACTTTTTCTATATTAATGTTGCCATTGCATCGTCGCGATCGCGATAGTGCATCGTATAAACCCAGCTTAAATTAATTAAGCCGCACGATTTGTCGCTTAACATCATCCTAGTTGTCATTTCCATCAGTTCTGTATGACCTCACGCGTCGACTTGTTTTCTGGCAGCTCGTAGGCCTACACAGGATGAAAATGGTTATTCTTATTATTTATGTATTTATATGCATGTCAGAGACCTAAGTTAGTTTATGTCTCGTTGCGCATTGCGTACCATCTGAACCCGCAGATAATCCATGGAATAAGAAGACCAAAATAACTGCAAACCATCCTATTCTCGCTACACACAAAGTCGTTTATTTGTGTTTGTGTTTCACCTGCTGTCTGCGTCCAACTAATTAATTTCTACTCGAAGGATTTGGCCACTCGCCGTGCGCGCGTTACGAGTCATTGTCATCTGCGGGTTGGGTATAATTCTTCTCATGCTTTTCTCCGTTTGTTGCCGAATTCACATTATATAGCCATCGATGCGGTCTTATACAAAGATCAACCGCACACGGGGCGGGGCGTCTTGCAATAAAACAAATTTGGTGAATCACTTGCAGTATCATTAGGCGTAAGTCTGAGACATATAGGATAAGTGAGAAGAAGGCTGGTACGTCTGACTAGTTCTACAGATATGCCGAGACTGTCTGCCATGATAAGGCATCTGCTGTCTATGCCCTGCATTGGTAAAGGTTCGTCATCAACCCGGATCGTGAAGCGTTCTCGGCCCGCCGGGTAGTTAAAAACTATAGGCCTACATTTCGAAAACCTTCGTTAGTCATGATGACTGTCTGATAGCAAAACACCCAGTCACACCTCATTCGAATTAGTTTATTGCGCGTATTAGAGGTTAATAATCTGCTTGTACATCAAATTACGCAGTTTTAATCGTTAAATTAGAAGCACTTTTTGACGTCAGAAGTTGGACCAGTCAATATTGTCACTCGAACTAATTCTGTAAGAGAAATATCTTTAAATCCGGATTTGTTGTTTGCGACATAGGCAAAGTGGGCACATGCCTTATGCAATATTCCAGTTGAAGCCAGTGAACGGAAGATCTGGCGCCTGGTCTACTGGACGAGATGAAGCTGATATCCATTACAATTACAACAATTACACACTGTGACGATCGGCAGAAGTGGTCTCGGTCACCCTCATATGGAGACACGTAATATCTTTGAGAAGAAGAATTGTACGGAGATTAAACTTAGAAGTATTGAACGTATCTCAGATGATATAGAACGGCGTGTGTCTGTCGGCGTGCTGGCGTGCGTTCGAGTGCGTCTCCGTCAAACGTATCATTATCTATGTAATACTAAACAAATAATTGACAACAGTTTCATGTACAAAATGGAGGACCAATATCAAGCCTAGCTCACCTCGGACTAGGCCGCACATATTTACCTAAATATTCGTGTAGCTTCTTGCAGATATTTCGATGCTTTGTTGGCCATTAGGCGAATTTTAGCAGAAGGAAGAGAAACCTGGTACGCCTAGGTCCTATTGACCATCTTGGCCGGTTACAGTTACCTATACTTGCGGTGTTTATGAATGTCGTAACGCCTTCGCATTTCCGTAATCGTCGTCAAACGTAACCTTCTCCGACCGGGTGAGCGCGTGTACTTTGGCCTGTAGTGGGCCATATATTTAATTAGAAGTGAAACAAGGCGGATATTTTTTATATCTAAGATAGTTAATAAAAACTAAACATTTGCAACTACATTAAAAAATATTTAGTTTGTATTAACTCTTTCAGGTGCATGATACTAAAAAGTTGCCTTTTGTTTCCTATTACCCATAACTCTCAATCTCCGTCGACAAAATAGTGGCGTCATACGTCGGATAGAATTTAACTAACAGGACTCTGTTTGCGCCATCCTTCGTAGTCGAATATTCCTCTTTCTTCAGTCACTTTTCGGCAACTTCCAATACGTACGTCAAGTAGAAAGATGGGGCCTAAGTTCTTGGGACTACTCAGAACAATGTACACTTCACTCCCTGGCAGACCTGTTAGTCGAACACCATCTCGACTTCTCTGGGAGGCAAATATCCATCATTGTCTACAGCCAAGTGCTTATTCACAGGACTACAGTCGAGTGAACTGGGGCAACGTGGAGCGAAATAACTTGCCCAAGGTTCGAAATGGCAACAACAGGATTCGAACCAAGAATCCCTCGATTGATAGGCCTACACGCTATGCCACCACGCCCTAGTGCATGTGGCTGCTAGACTAAGCGTTATTCTGTTCGACGTCCTTACAACTAAAGCGGAATAACGGAATCATCCTCTCCAGCCAAGTTAGCCGAATCCCTCGCATCTCGACCGTCGCAGCGTAGGCAATCGTGGGTTCTCGGGGCGGTGTGCGTGTGCGTACGACTACGATTACCCAATCTTACGTCGAGTCAGCGGCAATCGTGGCGATTGGACATGTTCAATAAGCACGACGGACGCTGACTGGCAATCTTGGACAAGCGTGCATCATGCGACAGTTCCCGACTGCGATTTTCGAATCGTAAGGAATTAGCCAACCTAATCCAGTTATTACAAGCCTACGCAAAATTGCAATAGTATGTACAATGTTTTGTTTTTAAATTCGTACTATATATCTACATTATAAAATAAAAGTTCACCTAAATCCACGAAGTGGAATATTTCCATTTTTGAAGGTAATGATAAGTAGAGGTCGCTGCCGGTAATAAGTCATGTAGGATTTATTGATCATACGCAGCCTTTATTTACATCTTATCAAATAATGAATATTTATGACGTAAATAAATATTTATGCTGTATTCTAATGTACAAGCATAATAGGGGTATGTTACCAGATATATATCATGATGTATTTGTCCTGCAAATATCCACACATAAATATAATACAAGACAGGAAGTAACATATAAAATACCATACTGCAAGACTAATTGTAGACAACTGTCTTTGGCTTATGTTGGTCCTAAAATCTGGAATACATTTATTACAAATAACTATTTACAATATTGTACATCTATTCATATGTTCAAACAAAGGACCAAGCGTCTAATTCTAGCAAACATATGCTAAATGCTACTTTAATGTAATTTTGTCATGTTAAGATGTACCCGGTGTTCAGTGTTAGGTACTCGTATAATGTTGTCGTGTTAAGATGTACCTGGTGTTCAGTGTTACGGTACTCGCATAATGATGTCATGTTAAGATGTACCTGATGTTCAGACTTACGGTACTCGTACAATGCATTATTAAATAAATTGTTAGTTTATTGTTTTTTTTAACACGAATCATAGATTTCATTGCATATATGACATGAATAAGGAACACAAGCAATGTGTTGCTTCGTTCCATTTGATACGTAATGTATACATGTTTCATATTACTGCTACATCTGTGCTATACTTAACATTATGTATCAATAAAGATTATTATTATTTCTTACGCATTGAAATGCATAAAGGAACGCTTTATTTAGTCTGTACAGCTTCTCTGTTTTTAAACAAATCATTGAAGTGATGTATAGAGTTAGCAAGGTTGTTGTGTTCAATAATGCATAACATTCAGTAATTTTACATAATTTTGTGAATGACGGGATGTCGCTTCGGGTTACTTGTCATTATACTGAAATGTATAACATTATTGGTACTCATCATCTAAAGGTGTTGCAAATAATAAAGTTGCTCCAGCAACATTTGTTTTCAAAGGACACATTGTAATCATAATCTACATTACCAACTTAAACAAATTGCAATTACGATGCATTTTTATTTGCACTACCAGGACAAAAGTACACTTACACTTTCGTCTCGACTTTTGTGTGATTATCATAGCAAGTGGAAGGCCAGCACGGGCCACTCCTTCACATTTAAATTTGAGGTACACGCTCTTTTGTAGACAGCAAAAAATGCACATTTCATGTAAGTTATCATTAGCATGACAACTGATTGTTCTATGTAATTATATACTATGAATGTAACTGTGTTGAATAGTGAGGTTTGAATTGCCATCTAAACAAGTTTTTTTTTAATAATCACAATCTACTACACTGTTGCAAAAGACACATCTAGGCCTAATAGTTTTTAACGACAATCTGTCCCTTCGATGCGTTACACCTGGCATAACAGGAAGTTCTCTGTGTGTACGCAGTATCAATTAAGTGTTCTATAATCTAGATTAACTCGATGTATCCAGTAATGGTGAATATAAGAATAACGCTAGGTTTATATTTTCAGTTGTGAACAATCGTAGCAGTGTGTCGGTCAGTCTAAGCTTACGATTCTACACGATTGGGTTACGATGGTCGAGAGGCATCGTAGCGAAGACAATTGGGCGATGTGCGGCTAATTTTAGATTCATAAATGACGCAGACGTTTTTTGTGAAATATGTGCAAAATAACAACGAAAACCACATTTGTAATGCAAACTTTATTGTACTTGCAAATTCAAGTGCTTACTGGCAAGAAGTCTCACGACATTGTTAATTTACTAATCACCAATCTTGTTAAATGACAGCAGCCGGTTTGCGTTAATGATGAAAGACAATTGTTTAAACATCGGTGAATATTTGGTGTGGAAACATTGACCAAAGAAACCGAACACAGCAAAGATAATAGATAACGAATCATTTTTATCTACTTTTCAGGTTGTGGTACCGATTATTTACTCATTAAAATTAGTTAGACTAGATGTTACCTGTATTTGTCGGGGGTTCTTCGAATAGTGTCTGCAAGCGCGCCGATCTCGACTCCCTATATCGATCGCACCACGCGACCAGTTAAGGTTGTTAGACAATCGCACTGTGCACGTGACGAGATGGGGATAGGGATTCGACATCGTGGCGCTTGCAGACACTCCATTGTCTTGGATGCACCACCGCAGCACGCTGAAAACAATGGCTTATCTATCAATAAGTATCTCCATATTTACATGGAACCTGAGCGGCTCATTCAGTAACCGTCACGCCATTGTGAAAGTACTGTATATTTGTACAATCTACTACGAAACCAATGTAGCAGTCCATTCTGATAAACAGTCTGGTTGCTTGCGTCTAAAGAATAATAAACACAATATACTCTTGGTAGGTCCTATTTGCTTACATATATTATACAAATGTTTGTTTATGCATAACGTGAAATGCAGACATTTATATACCAAAACTTGCTGCCCAAGTATTGCACGCTAGATCTTCCGAGACTCTCGATTCAGTGTTCACATGTGTAAGACAAATCTTGCGAAGTTTTTTTTAGAATCTGCAGCACTGTTCACCCAATGTATAAATATAACACAGCGTTCTTACATAATACAATGGAATTGTACACTAAGATAATTTCGCAACTTGGAAGATCTAATATGCAAACGTTTCTAGTTTACGTTCTAGTTCTTGCTCGAACAAAATCAACTACGGAAGAATAAATGTCACACATTTTATGGCAAGATTACCACTGCATCAAAGCAATTCTCTCGTTACAATAGTTTCATCAAAACGTATTCTATTTATACGAATACACTAATGACTAGTACGCCCTATACTGCTAATAGACTACTCATCTTGGGATAACATTGTTATCGCATCATGTGTCACGACATAGAAAAACTGAAATCACCAACAGTGTAACAAAATGTTAGCTTTCGCCCGTAGGCAGTACTTTGACACAAGACTCGTTAATATGAGGAACACTTGAATTGAGGCATCATTATGTACACCGTCTGTTTAACAAACAGTTACCACAAAGAACGTCACTACAACTAATCCACACAAAAAATAAAACCACGTCATACACACAGGCAGAACTAAAAAGTACAGAAACGTGAGCTTGAACATACAAATAGGACTCGTTAGCTATTGATTAATAAAGTGCACTTGTGAAGTATACTACTAAAACTAGTAAAAGCAACTCTTCCTTGCGCGACACACATTAAAATTTGTAAATCAGTGCAGTGACATTTTTAAAGCTGCTGTTGTAAGAATTGATCGTTTTCAAATTTACTAAATAGATTGACGGACGGAATGATTCATCTTTTGCAAATTTACTAAAATAGACAGATGCAAGTTCCACCCTTTGAAGTACACCAATGTAACTTAAAAACAATAACACTTATACATTGTTCGTGATATTCGTACTCGGCTAAGCGTTCACAACCAAACGATACATTTATAGAATGTGGAATATTACCCCACAACACAGCTAAAGAAGTCAACAGCCGTGCCCTGACCAGACCCTATCACGCACCACACATTTCATAAATAACTTCGCGACGATCTCACAGTATCACCAAAGTAGATTCACTCTGCCGTAACTCTTCTGCATTATTTTTGAAACAAATACACAACACACCTAACGTATTCCTTGCTTTCAGTCACGAATAAATTTATATATACTTTCAGAGCAGCTTAACCAATACATGGTCACCCAGACACTGACACCCGGGCAAGAACCCCCCAAATGTCCGTTGTCCAAAACAACAGAAGATACTATTCTGCCGTCTAGTAGATAAACTGTTCTTTTAAAATGACACTCTGTACAACGACTACCAGTAGTGTAACTAACTTCAGAAACTATCCGAAAGCTGTCTTGATCATAATAATTATTACTCAGAGGTACGCGTTTGACGTACATGTTAAGCAGGATGGGATGTTACAAACAATAGAAATTGTACAAATTCTATTTATTTTAAGTACGCGTTTAGTTGAGTCAGCAAAGGTTATTGATCACTAAATGATGTCCACTAAAGCAGCACAAGAAATGGTAAGACTTTACGTTGAAACGACACGATTACTAACATAAGCATTTACGGCTAGGGTTGAGACGACATTATGATAGAACAGTTAATAACCAATTATTATGCATGTTACCATACATTCCTTCCACTTTACATTAAGAGTTTCTTGCCACGTGCATCCTCATCTAAGTATAACATATATAATAAACACAACGTCGTTACGTAAAAACATAAACAAAATTAATATAAACAGTTGAATAGCTGCCTGTGGCGAGATAAATTAATGATCACTACATCCCAGCGGTATTGTCGTGTGATTTAACTGTAAGCCCATTGCCATTATTCGAGGTTCACCTATACACGAGTTGTGAAATATAAAACTGTACAAAATTCTTTCTCAGGTTCCATCCGTACACACTTTGATAAGTTTAAACTCTACACAATAGATATAGACAATCATGAAGAGTTCATGCATAGCACAAATACTGTTTAGAATTGCAAGTTTATGATCTACTTTTAAGTATAAGAAACATATGTAACGTTTATACACAATAGGTATAAACATTCCTGAAGTGCAATCCTCATTCCGATAACCTATACAGTCCTTTCAATTATTACATTAATTTCATGCACAACGCATTTTAGCATATGCAAGCTATTTGCAAGCATGAGAAAGAAGCAGAACAGAAACACTTCCTACAAAAACATTAAATACATCATAAAGATGGGCTACACACAACTATTGTCTATCGCCAAGAAACAAGTTTACATCCTGAGAATGGTTCGAAAGTTGACGGTCTGCCCTCAATCTCTGCAATGTAGTAACTGATGACCCACACTTATAAAAACACTCAATCGCGTTTACAAATAACTGACGAACCTTGTTTACAGTAATTCTTCAAAACCACTTCAGTGAACTATTAGGGTTACACTAATTAGTCTGACGCATCTAACAATCCTGTCTAATTATTACGGCACCTGGAATATATTCAGTAAACAATTACCGTTATCTAAGTAAGAATAGTATACATACGTTTTACCAGTGTCCTACCATTACCACATGTGTATAACAATGGCACACCACACATAAGTAAAAATTCATGAAGAAAAGCAAAGCCGTGATTATCGAACGTTACACAATCCTCCCATTAAGAAGTTAACAGCTTATGTGTGTAATCTTCATATGGGAGCGAATTAAACTCGTTACACTGATAAGGCTAAACCCCATAACATTTATTCCCATTAGTTGCTTCGAGTAACCTTCACAAGATGACAAACACCCATTTAAAGTAGAAAGAAAAAGTAGAGAGTTCCGGTGAGAGTAACCGATAACATTTGGCTGGTCGGTCGACAACTCATTCCAGACACTACCGCTTATTTCTGTGAACCCCATTTCTACACGAAAACGTCGTGACGGAAAATAAGTGCCTTCTCGGTATCCAAAACTACTCGGGTAATAATTATTACAAAGTATCATTGAGCCTTCTGCAGTTACCACTGCCCCGTTCAAGTATTGGTGACTGGGAATGAACTTAACTGAAGTTTCACCCGACAAATACTCGTTAGCTACTAACGAAGTGCATATGCACGGTCAACAGTACAACCACCTCTCATTACAAACAGCGAGTCCGCTGTCAAACGGAAAGATGCCCTCTATGCTCAACGATACATTTCATTACGTAGCGACTTTAGGAATGGCAATACACTTTATACACCAACATGAAAACAGACGTGGAGAACTTACCGGCAACTTCTTCGCAAACATTTCCCCCATTTTCATAACATTTAGCTGCACAATACTTTGAGCATTTTGTGTATTCCGATTCAGGTCAACATGTTAGAGCACGGTTTACATGCGTTAGCATGTGAATCACACACAGGTCATGAAGCTTAAGTAACACCATAGCAACATCAGTGACGATAATATCCCAGTGTGTTAACCACCAACATGCATGCAATAGCAGAATAGGTACATGTTGCTCATGTCCAAGATACCGCTAAAGGATTGTTTTAAGGGATCTCGCCAATGTAAACATTTTAGTAGAAAAATCCAAATATACACAATCAACAGAAAATAAGATCTTGACCCAACACAAAAAGGGCTGCGGTTTTCAGCAAGGCACTGTAACGTACAATACTACACAGATACACACCATAAATAAGCAAGTCACACACAGACTTTACAGTATTTTTAATGAAGCACAATACGTTCTAACGAAATATGACGAACTATGGTAGATATATCTTGCATCTAGCTTGTCCACGCCGTTCGAACACGTGTCTCCGATAGCAGACGGCGACGCGCAGCATTGCGAGTTGAGTCTGTGCCGAGTCGTCTCTTGTCTTTCTCTGTTCGCCGATACGTGGCTCATCACTCAAGCAGAAGCTCCGTCGACAGAACACAACTTGAACACGACTGCACATCAGCTTCGTCTGGCGAATTTTTAATTTATGCGACGGAATACAAAGACCGGCTGTCCACTTAATGCTACACAAATATTCAAGTAAAATAGTGCCACACCATCGCATCTAAATGCACACTTTGGCGAGTCCTGTTCGTGACAGACGGGCTACACGGTAGGCGTGCAGCGGCCGTTTACAAGGTCTCGACTCGTGAGGCTGCAGTGGAAATACGAGGAACAGTTGCAACACACCTACAACGGAAGAAAACGACCACGACCGTGAGCACAATGACAATACGAGCAACATGGCGAGTTCTAGTTACGTATCTAACACACGTGCAGTGTTCCTCTCCACCTATGTATGTGTGTCTTACCTCGCTCTGAAAGAAACACCTGCCAGATGCAACATAAACACACATATACAATAGCAACAAAGGTGAAATGACGTCAGACCGTCAAATCTGTAATTCTAATATAGCATTTGTATACAAACAACAAGAAACAACATGAAGCCACACAGCCTACCATCTTGAATCCCGACGAATTGAACAGTTTACATACATGAACATTCACAAGTTCAACTCAACATTTGACTGTACACCCAAGAACACCACAAGTCTCCCATTGACAGCTTGAGCAAAACACATATTTCAAAAACTTAGTTGGATATGTTTTGCAAACAACACATTGTGTGCATGTTTCACCTAGTTTAAAAAAACAAGTGCACTTGTACAACGCGATGAGTGAGGTTAGCAATTTGGCAACGAAAAAAGCTCATGACAATTACGATAATATGCACAATGTCACATTTTGTTGTAAGTATTATTGACATTGGTCACGTTTGTTATAAGGCAAGCCAAAGCCAAGAAACGGAACATAACTGCTTCACAACATAACGTCTAGAAGCTGTGCAACATTTTCTGTTTTAACTATTTTTTTCTGATTAAATTAATACAACAAGTCATTTACCCTTTTCTAAATGTATGTCTCCACAATTCCAGCTGTATGATGAAGAACATGCAACGTTATTAATTATGTTGATGGCCACTCTAAAACTGCATAAAAACGGCAAATTGTTCACCCATGCAAACCATTACAGTATACTCACATACACTGCTTACTCAAAAGTAGACAGTCATGCCTTATACTGTTTAAAGAATGTTAAAAACAAGTTCTTGCAATTGATACAAGTGACATGCTAGACATGATTAATATCATTCTGACAAAAGGTATTCCCAACCAGACAGAACATTTACGTGAACGGCAGTGACAAGTCGAATATGGTCACAAACATGATAAGTGCATGCGTGTTGAATCAGACTGCTTGTTTGTGTGAATACATGGATGAAGGCAAACGTATGCCTGAGCCCAATCCCCTTTGTAATTTTGGTTGGGTGCAGAAAAACTATTTCTAGTGTGAACGGGAAATATGTCACAGGCTGGACTGCCTACTGAATAATTCAGTAGACAAACCAGCTTCAGACATAAGCCCAATTCACATTTGAATATTGTTCTACTCCCAACCTAATGTTTACACCAAGCATTCAAATATACAATTTTGGCTTCTGTGGCTTCAATATGCTGCCGTGAAGACTGAAATATGCCAGTGATAGTGTCAACTTATGAAAAACATTCAATAAGCTGAGGTGACAAACATGATTCTTGTCTCATCTATCTTTTATGTGACTTCCTTCGTAAGACTAACACAAGTCATTAAGAGATGACCAAGATACAAAGTTAGCCAAGTTAAAAGTAGTTAAATTTGAAACTGAATCAAAACAATTTGCTTCAAAAAATAAGCTGTCCATAATTAAACACTACATTTAGTCTTGCAATATTATACATTTTTTTATGTAGCTCATTCACAAGGAATTTCACACAGTACCATAAATACCTAATTAACAATCTCATCATCATGCCTAACACACTTGATTACAAGACGTATTCATCAAAAGGATGACATAATAATCATTATAATGTTCCTCCTGTAGAACTGCAAATTTGAGCCAGATTAAGTACATGAACTGCAACAATATCTCAACAGTTTCTTGATAGATGCATTACGAGTGACTATCACAGCTGGTGGTACAACCTGATGGAATAACAGATATTCACAGAACCCCAAATTCACAGAGCTTGACAGTAACGGTTGTCAAATTATGTGGAGCAAGTAAACGCAACATTCAGAAACAGAATTAATTCAGGAAGCACAAATTGATTGTCCCAACACATGCAGGAGCCAGAAAAGGGGGACAGCAGGCCACCAGCAAAAAGTTCACAAAGATCTTTGTTTAATTATCTACTACAAAATCAATTAGTTATGTGGAATACCAACCCTTATTTTCGGACAAGTAATAGTTTTGCCCAGACAAAAAAGAACCTTCTGGTTACTTGCCCACAATTAACACCCTTAATATCAAGCAATGTAATCATGTTTTTGTAAACTAAACAAAATTAAGTCTTTCCCGAATGCCTGGCATAGAGGCAGATAACAAGTGCATAACTTCCAACTTTGCTTGCTCCTACACAATCACATGACTAGGTCGCATCTCATGACACAATGCTGGATTTCAAATTATTACTGTGTTACAATACATACTCCAATAGTCTGACATGAGAAACTCAACTTTGTTTCAGTGTACAACCTAACCCTACTATTATGCAGACTAAGCAAATTCTCAAAAATCCAGCATCAATGCACTGAGATGTCACTAAAGCAAACGCGACAAGAAAAGTTGGAAATATCAAAAACATCCATAACATAATACATGCATGTAAATATTCCTGAGAGATCAACAACATTAGGTGATAGTTCAATAAAAGTGCGAAACCCGTGACAAAAGATCACTGATTGCATCAATGCAAAACCTAACAAATCTGTACAAAATAATACCATATGTACAAAATGTAAACAAGACTAATCTATCCCAGTATCTACCACTTGTACACAGCTGTCATTAAAACAAAATAGTATTAACATAGGAAACGTTTTTTGGTGACCAAGCCACCACGAAATGTATATGTTCGACATTTACATCTGTTGCTTTAGCCACAAAATATTAACAAGACATCGAGTGAAGAGATTTAGAGGAATGCCGCCAAGGTTTCAAGCACTTGCTGACGAGGGACCGCCACCAACCCGCTGGCATCAAATTCAACAGTGGCCAGAGATCAGATTTTATCTGCGAGAACAAAAACAGTGCATTGTTTAAGTCTTTCACAAATGCGGGGATGTATTTCTGTTCGCACAATACGCCAATGTATACATATTTGCTGCAAATGCAACAAATGGTGTGCAGAAAGCAACAACAGACAAAAATGTTATCTGAGCCAACTGCTGTTAAAAACAACATCGAGGGATGGGAAAGGAATTGATTTTGTTGTACCTAAATTGCATTTCAAATGCAAACTAAGCCTCTACTCCCATTATAATTTTACTTCCTCACTTCTACACGCATAGCAAAAACAAAACCAATATAGGCGATTAACAAATTGTGATATTAGATATTATCAATTGCTGAGTGATGAAATGTTTTATTTTACTACACACATAAAAAATAGTAAAACTTTTGGATTATGTGATTTTGTTAAACCATATATTTTTTACCATGAATAACCCGTTATGTCATGGAACATACATCCATGTCTTGTAGGATGTAGCAATAGATCCTTCCATTACTTCTTTAACAGTAGTATACTAAGATATTACTGGTAGGTAGTAGTATCTTAGCATCGCAACTCACCTTTTTCTCAACTACTTGTTATAACCAACATTTTGGAGAAAAAACCCCCAAAGTAAACGTAAGTCTTATAAGGTGGGTTAATATCTTCACTTCTGTATTGTAATCTCTACACCCAACTTCTATCAACACAGACAAACGACTCACTACTGTTACTGTACACACAAACACCTGACAGCCGAGAAAACACCCTCTCACCCCCTCCAGATTACCTCTTCTGACAACTTTACCTGCACAGTTGCGACATCTGCCGAACTAATGACGACTACGATACTCTCGGTCGCGGTCGCGGTCCCTGTCGCGATCACGATGACGGTCTGACTCGTAGTGACGGTCACGCTCACGACTGCGATCGCGGTACTCTCGGTCGCGACTGTGTGACCGGTGCCTGGAGCGTTTTTCACGTTCACGATCTCTGTCGTGGTCTCGTGACCGAGAGCGACGTTCCCGACTGCTGCTACTGCTCCTGTAAGTGATCAGAACCGACAGTTAAACACGCCACAGGCCCAAGTGTTAAGTTTAACATTATGCTAGCAACTCTTGGCTATTAAAATCTGAGATCCTTTAGACTGTATCTAAAGTAAGATGACAGAGGTGCAAGCACCATGGACGAAGGAGTAACAACGCAATCAGTTTCCATGAACAACTTGTATTAGTGTTATAACTAAGAGGTATATCTAGGTTCTCAGATGGGGGAACATACTTCGTCACCCATTTGTATCCCATGCTAAAATGTTGTAGCACAAAAGGTTAGATGGAGATAATTTTGTAACAAAATGCCGGCACACCCTAAAAATGTCACTGGGACACACACACACACACACACACACACACTGAGCTTACAGTCCAGCAGGAATCATATAAAGGTGAACGACAAGTAATTTAGGTATGATTGTCATGTTTTAAATCATGGATAGTTCCAGGAAAGTCTAACTTCTCACACTGATACAGGTAAAATATTCGTGTAAAAAACAAGGATTATTACCAACACTGAAATGACTCACTTTGATCCGTATGACTTTGATTCGATGCCGTGTAACGTGTCCTGCAGGGATGTGATTAGAATCCTGCAGCGGTCGTCATTCGCGATCTTACTGCCCTTGATGAGAGAGATTGCAGTCACCAGCGTCTCAATGGCATTCGCGTAGTCTCCTGCATGGCACAGGACATCGGACTGATTTTAACAAACTAACATGTGACCATCCACAGTGAAACGGGTATTAAGTTGCACAGGTCTATTCTGCATACTAGCCCAAAATAGCTGTCCAATGTCCAATCAATGTTGAGACTTTGGCAGAAATGCATACCTTATAATCTTATCTTTCTTTACACACAATGTACACATCCACAAACAGGCTTAAGAACTGTATTTGCAGCGTCATTAGTTGGCTTCGAATTTGGCAGTGAGCATGCTGCCATTAATAATGCCTTGGCAACTGGCCATTATGCCTTGCCAAACTGCCAGTGTCTTTTAATGATGCCTGCCAAAATCTATAACAGGCAAGGCCGAGTGGCCTTGTATGTCACATTTGCCAAACTCAAGTGAACAGTAGTGAGTATTACACTCAATCTATGCAATACACATGTTGTACTCGATTGTAAATCCCTTCCATGTCTGTTCTACTTGAAAGCACTGCCCTAAAGATGGCGCTACTACGCAGTTCTACTCACCAGCACTAGCATCCTGCACAGCCCTAGAGATGGCGCTACTGGACACTGTTTTGTTGCGCTGCAAAATCTCGTCGAATTCCACGTCGCTGATCTGTGGTATCATGGGATCGTGCCTGTGGGAATAATGAAAACAGACGTTGACACAGCTACATAAGTGTCAGTGTCGAGTATTTCACTTGGACATTTAAACTACTGCCAACATTAACTCACAGTGACAGTAACTTCATCACAGTTCTTATTGGATCTTGTTGTCATGGATTCCACATGATGCACCACTAAAACATTCAGAAATCGGCAAGAACAAATAATTATAATAATATAAGGTCCAAATTTATTATAACTATATACATACAGACCGCTGCCATCAGTAAACACTTGAAAAACAGTACCATCATGTCTGCCGTTGACAAATGTAATTACACAGGTTTAACGAAACACTAGCGACCTACCAGATATCTCTGATGATGGTAAGTAAGAATACACGTCCTACCGACTTGCCTGTCTGGGAGAGGGCGACTGTAGGGTTCAGACGGGGGGTACTGCACTGGGGGTCGGCCATACTGGTCAGCTGGGGGCACCTGTTGAATCTACACAGAAACAACTCACTCAATGAAATATTTCTCCAGTGTATCACTCCACATGTGTTTGCAGCACAAGATGCCCACCACCACCAATTTATTTTAATAAAGGATTAAATCATGTCTTCAAATGATGTAGCCGCATGTCCATATATAAACTTAAGATACATTCATCACCTGTTCACACCAGAATTATTCAATCAGAACACATTTCATAAGAAACACCCTAGTTCACAATAAAAAGACACCAAACATTTTCATTCTTTTTTATATTAATTTTATCACTAATTATTATTCCGTCAGACTGCATTATATATATATATATTATTCCGCTAGTTTGCATCTGTAATTACATACACACACAACACACACACAATCACTGCTATATGTGCCATGGTTTTAGCAAATTTACTTATAATTTAACTGGTCAATCTTAGCATTGATGCATTTCACATCTTTTTAGTGCCTCCAAATGGACTTCTGTTCAGATTTACGGAGCTTTATAAATCCACTTATGGTATTATTACTATCTGAGAGACACAAGAAAGCAGCTCACCGGTGGTCCTCCCATGGGCATGGGCTGTGAGTTGGGTGGGAAGAAGGCAGGGTTTACATGGGGGGCAGGGGCAGCGACCGGGGGACCCATGGGTGGGCCAATGTTGACAGGGGGATGCATGCCAGGGGGTGGAGGGCCCGGCTGTGGCAGCATCATGCCGGGTGGCATCCCGATGTTTGTTGGAGGGGGCGGGCCAACATGGTGGCCTGGGTGAGGGGGGCCTGAAATACAATGACACCACGTTAAAATAGGTGATATACATTAGGTGGATATTTATGAGAATACTTTTTGTGCAATGACTGCAGCGTGGCTGAATGCTTCCTAGAGAAGTCGAGATGGTGTTTGAACGAACGGATCTGCCAGGCAGTAAAATGTAAAGCACTTTGAGCATAACTAAGGACAGTATACTACACTATATAAGAGCTTTGACATGTTCGGACAGCGCTGGATTTAGGACTGCGGGGGCCCCTGGGCATTGATTGTCCGGGTATCATAAGAGTTTTGACTCCTTCCTAAATTCTACCACAGGGACTTCACAGAAAAAAATACAACTTCTGTTCATTTAGAACACCAATTTCATGTTAGGTCAACGTCAAAGAAATTACCCAAAAAGCATTTTACAGACGCATCGATAAAAGTTATATTGTGGGGCTCCAGGACAACTGTTTTCTGCCCTGTCCAAAATCTGGCACGGTGCTGGAACTTGCAAAATGCACTGTGCTCTTGTGCGTATTACCATTATGATGACAGATAAGTGCTCATAATAATTTCTAGATGAGAAAAGCATTATGCATCTTTAGAATTAAACATCATAAGACTATTCGTGGCATTTAACCGGAATGGCGACAACTGAGCAGATCCACACTAATAATAAAACTTATATTACCCCCAAATCCTTGTAAACCCCAACTCACATCTGATATGTAGCAGTGAAGGTACAAAAAAACAGTTTTAACACTTTGTACATTCATCCTGTCACAGTGCACATTCTAAGCCTGTCAGCTGTCTCAAATCAGGTTTATCTTTATAAAAGATGAACACCAAGTAAATGGAGTAGAACCCACCTTGAATGGGTGGCCTCTGTGGCATCATGCCAACTTGTGGTGGTCCCATTGGTGCTGGCTGGAAGGGGGCTAAAAAAGAAAAACTAATGATCTTCCAGAGGGCCAACAATATGAACTATGGAGGAGCCACAAATATACAATCATGACAAAAATACAAACAAATAATAATAAACCAAGTATATCTCCTTACCATAAGTAGAGTTTGGAATAATCAATTACTAAAATAAGAATATGTCTACCTCAATTCACTCTAATCTGCCTCTATTCATTACTTGCAACAAGGAAACATTCGATTTGCCCGAGTCTTTCAAATACAAAATGGGCCAAGAGGCCCTGAAGTCCTTTGGACTATATTGTGAGGTTGTAATTATTAATGAAATGGTTTTTGGTGAATCATAGTAACATATCATTAAGGGTTATGATGGAAGTAAAATGTTGACATGTTTAGTAATGATTATATGCATGCCAGTGAAGCTACACCTGGAAATAAAATATTCTAGTAGGCCGTTTCGTGAAGATAGTATATATTAGTTAATGTGTTATTAAAAATACTGTATAATTTTATTCCGATACTCTGCTAATTAAGCTGATTTCCAGTGGCTGTAGAAACCTTGCAGGAAAGTTGGTGTGCTGCAATCTTGCATGTAGCACAATTAAAGGTTTAAGAAAATGTGCAAATTTTCTGTTCTCATTTTGCCCCTACCTCACTCCCCCAGAATGGAAAGAAAGAGATGATAACACTTTATTTGTTCACAAGGTACATATACATAGCATGCATTTTGACTTTAAAACATCTGAATAACATTCCTTATAATTTTGGCTAAATATGCTTTTCGAGTACACCTAAGTTATTTTATATATTATTTTATACCTAAGTTATTTTATGTTAATCCTAGATCATATCTTTATATTGCATTGATAATTATGTCTATTGCTGTTTTAAAGTTTCTCAGGTTCTGCCAGTGCAGTAGGGATTCCCATTACACATTATAGTTACAGCCCACATGGGCGCATTTTGTTCGACACTTGAGACAATGACAGGCAGTGAGCCGAGGCTAGTCCAATACACAGGCTTACAGCATAATCTCTGACACCCAGGCCGCTCCACTCAGCCATCCCAGTGATCAGAGATGGGGCAAAGTCCACTATCCAGTTATAAATACAGATCAGTGGCAGTTGTAAATAGACATCAGTGCAAGAGGCTTACAGCAGTAGGGAAATAGTAGGAAAATTTAGCATTTTTGGGGCCCCGAAGGTGCCCTTAGAATGATTCAATCAAAAACAGATTCCTTATGTGTATTGGCAGTACCCTAAGATACGTCTATACAAAATAAAAAAAAAAGCTGCTGAACAGTTTCCGAGATATGGCAGCTAACGGCACATAGCGCACACGATTTGATGGCATAAGTCGGTTGACCTTCAGTCCAAAGGACTAAAAACTGGTACATTAAAACATGTTAGGGTAGTTAAGCCATTTGACTAGACATACTTTATACATTACACCACCACAGTAAGATAAGAAACAACCTCACTGTGCACATTTAATAACATAACTTTAATTATAATTCTGTGTTCTTACAAACTCTGTGGATTACCCCAAACTAGATGAAGAGAAATTATGTGTACAAACCTTGCATTGGCGGTCGTGCTATTGTCATGCTAACAGGTGGGAAGGAGGCTGGAAGAACACAATGCAAGATACAAATCTGGCAACACCACAACTTCTGCTACTCAAGATTACCCATTTATGGAATTCATGGTTTCTCATAAGAACTTAAAAAGTTGTTATGGACAATCAAAAGAGCATTCTCACCCATCAACAACTTAAATCTGTACTGAGTGTATTTCTTACAAACAGCAAACCTGTAGACGAATTCATTTACCTGACATGAATCATAGTTTTCACTTATTAAACTGAAACACATATTTAGAAGAATAATTATACTAAAAAAAGTTCTGCAGTACACATACTTAAAGGTGCATGCTGATAAGAAACTGGGAATTATTTTGATATGGCCTCATGAAACTATCCGACACGCAGAGGCTACACAACATGGGCGCTGTCAAAACAGACAGACAAAACAAATACGTGATTGATTCTTAACTGCTCAATTCTGATAAATTCGAGGCGTGGTTGCATACTTACTGGGTGGTCTCTCCCAGCCCATCTCTGGACGCTGCATCGGCATACCAGCCATGGGAGGCATAGGACCACGAATACCCGGCACACCCGGAGGTAGGGGGCCACCACGGGGTGGCATCTGAAAGGGGCGACAGACACATAGTAAACAATAATGATTCACCACACAACACAAACTGAAAAGTGTATGCTCATTCTGCGACAGCTCAAAAACACCAACAGTTTTGACTCCTCCAACCAGAACGAGAACTTGTATATAAAAATCAAGCTAGCTGTGAAACCAGAGAAACAAATGTGTACAGCTGCAGCAAAGTGGGTATTAAATAGCAAAATTGCATTATGAATTTCACAGATGATGAGCTTCAAAATGATACCACCAGTGTTAGCGTTAATGTGGTTTTTGTGCAACATTACGCGGTTTTTGAAGTTTTGTTGTGTCCCCTGGATGCAGTTTTTCAAGTTTTGCCGTGTCTCTTCAACACAATTCTACAGTTGTTCCCTGGCCCTCTGATCTGAATGGGAATTATTTATATCACATCTTACATTGATGACTGTACATTGAGAACAGTCTAATCAATACCCTTGTGCCTTGGTTACCCCTTGTCTGTCGTTGACATTGTTTATAAACTTTAGACAAGCACCGGGAACAGCATTAGTTGCCGCCGATACCATATTATCACCCATCGTACATTTTTCGAGTCTTGCAGAACAAAGTGCAATCCATTAACATCTATACATATAATGTCCATCCACATCTACCTGATATGCATGTTTTAAAAACATTTATGTGTACTAAATATTACAATTGGGGCACATTATAAACAAAAAAACTATTTTTAAAACCATATTTTAATTATCCGATATGCCCGTCACCAAGGTTCACACAAATAGTACAGTCATTACAAATGCCTCCGTCAGCCAGGGTAACGAACTTTGAAGAAAACGACAATGTTAAGTTCTAGTCCTACATGTAAAGATTATATAATTTGTGTGTGTGTGTGTGTGTGTGTGTGTGTGTGTGTGTGTAATAAAATATGATGTGGCTGCTGTTCTTTGTTCAACTCCTGATACATATCAGGAGTTGAACAAACGTGCTAATGTTATGAACATTTATTGATTTATGTATCAAGGCCACACATTAGTTCATTTAATGTCCACATTTTTGTTTTTAGACCCCGTTTTTTTTAGACCCATGGGGTCCCAGGACCCTGTTTTTTAAAACCCTAACATAAACTATGCACCTCATTTGTTGAAATAACTTCAGCAGTGTTTTATTTATAGCTAAAATTGAAACTAACTTTAAAAAGGCAACGTTTTGTTGAGAAATGTTATTTTGATTTTTTTTTTTATAAACTTCATACAAAACAAAAACACAGAGCCACCTACCATGCCAATGGGCGGTCCAGCCTGTCTCATCGGGGGTCCTTGGGGTGGCATGCCTGGTGGGGGCATTCCCTGTGGTGGGGGCATCCCGCCCCCTCGAGGGGGCATCTGGTTGTTGGGACCTTGCATATCAAAACCTACTCACGGTTAATTTTAAACAACTTTGATGTCATATGAACACTTTACGCAAAGCAAATATTTTGTGTGACAAGAAAATGTAAACTAAGCAAGGTTACAGTGGAGTAGAGATACAGAGAACAATGAGAGAATGACTACACGATGTAAGCAACAACATACAACAAATAATCTTTGTTATTTTATAATAATTGTACTTTTAAAGAAATTGGTGTATCTTACTAGCTGTAATGCAAAAAACAAAATCTACTGAACGGGCCTTACGCACACCATACTGTCAATCACATCCAGACAGTTTGTTGTCCTGTGGCCCACTGATTAACTAAATGATAAAACTTGTAGATTTGGTAAACAAATATTTGTTCAACACGCAGTCCTCGTTACATTCTTAATAGCACAAGTGGCATCGACAACCAAATGTCTAAACAAGTTGACGGGGTGTTGAAGGCAGCGTCAGAGATCTAATCATGACCATTTACCACCAAGGGCATCAGAAATAGTTGAGATTTACCTTGCATGGGGGGCCTCTGCTGTCCCATGTTGGGGGGTCCCTGGGGCGGGGGACCACTCATGGGGGGCATCCTCTGTCCACGTGACCCACCCCCACCCCGATTGCGTGACCCTTCACGTCCCATTGGGGAGGAGCCACGGCCTCCACTGTCCCTACGCTGGTTACCTGCAGGACAAACTCTACAGTCAGCTGGAGCGCATCTCTCAACACTAGCAACCAGGTTTCTCTATTGATTCTAGTACGAAATCAAGACTGTCTGTTCCTCTGTTTTAATATAATGTCCTTAATGCTGGAATAAATACGTTGAAGGTACATTGCCTGCCAACTTGCTTTTAATATATGTGAAAGAGGGTTCATAATTTGAATGTTGCGCAAGCAAAACATTCAAATAGTAAACTAAATATTCAAGTTGTAAATAGCCGTTATTGGTAGTTATTGTGGAGGCACACACCTCAAACTGAAGTAGCTTTGGTTCCCACGATCCTGGCCGCAAACAAGGCCCAAATACAACAAATTTTTGCAACCTTTGTGCTAATAATTACCACAACTAGCTCTATCCAGCTAATGGAACGTTCAGACAACTTTGCTTTAAGCTGTTATTTCCAATCTAAGAAAAGCTATCCAGTAAAAACTTAACATGACAAACGATAAGAGATTTTATCCAGACTGCAGAGCAAGGTGATGCAAATATATAACAGCTGTGATGTCAGTCGCCAGACAACCTTAATACCATGCTTTCCCTATCAGACATGCAGCACACAATATTTGAGCATCTACTTTGTTCGGAAACCAAATTTTAAACATCTACAGTCAAATCTGCATATAATGAGTTTGCCAGATGATGGGTTTAATAACAATGAGTGACCTTACATATCACCAATATCAATCTAGGCAAGTTCACAACCATTACCAAAGCAGGCATCTTGGCAGCAGATAAATACAATGTTTGTATGAGTTTGTTGTAGAACTAGACCATTTAAGCCCATGACAGGCCTGTTTTTTCATTTGGCACAGACACCAGGTAGAAGGAACCAACGGCTTGAAAGACGATGTGGGGTGAAATAAATTGCCCACGTTTTAAAATAAAAGTAGGTAGACCTGAATCCCTCCTCTCGACTGATAATAATCTGTTGACCTACACCCCACCCAATGTTTCTAAACGCCCTTTTGAACAAGGGCATGCCCATCCGCATGCATATAAGATGGCTACAGCAAAGGGAGAAAATTTAACTTTTTATGATTTTGCAAGTAATGCATGTTATCCATCAAAGCACACAATAAAAATAAATAAAGGTAGACGTACGGTAATTTGCATCAGTGGCAAATTCATTGGAATGGCCTGAAATGCATAAGATTGGATTATCATGCAGCTGCAAAACTTTAGACATGTTAGAATGCAATAAACAGGCCCACACAACTGTCTCCGTGCACTGCACATCTTACATGAAAACAAGGTATTCAGTAGGCTGACCTTTATTGTAGGCACACAATAAAGGTCAGCCACTAAGCATAAACAGCAGCAACAACATGTCACATGGATGCGGAATGCAACATGCAAAAACTTTTAAAAATGCAAACAGTTTACAAAGTCACATCAACAATTGTTTCATAATTACAAGAGCAGAAAACAAAATATTATGCAGTAATTTAGTGCTTGATCAGCATGTTTAATAGCATATCAATGAAACACCAATCTATAGGTGCACTTGCTAACTAACATCCTTCAAAAACCACATAACTGTCCTGACATTGATACTACGATGAACATACAATACCGTACAGCACATTATCGAAATCACTTATGTAGAAATGTAAGATAACAAGCAGCCTACAACAGCATGGACTGACCCCCGCCTCCATTCTGTATGCCGTTGTCGCCCTTGCGTGCCTGCATCTCAAACTGATTGAGTGCCTGGCGGCTGCATGGCGTCACAACTGGGATCTGGCCATGGATCTCCTTCTTTGCCATGTAGTCCATCACCTTGCGAGAGCTTGAGTCAGACCCAAGCACCACAGTGGCAAACCTGGTGGGAAAGGTATGCTCTTATATAGTTAGCACAGTACAGTGCTTAGGACTTCTCAAAACACTTTACACTTCAACCCCTGTTCATTCGAATATCATCCCAACTTCTTTGGCAAGTATTACGCATTGCCCCAATTAATGCACAAAGACTATTCATATACAAATATCCACTACTGTCTGTAGTATAACCATATACTCAGTTATATAGCTGAGTGAACATGAGTGAAAGGACTCGAACTAATGTTCGATACGGCAGCAAGCTTAGCATAGCATAATTTGGAAACATTGTAGCTCCTCCAACAATGCAGTAATCAGTGTAATTCTTTCTATTTCTTATTTACAACACCTCATTCAATGAAATGTCAAAGATATATTTTATGTATTGTCATTATTTAATATTTTCAAAATATGTTTCAATTTGTTGATAAAATTATCTTCTCGACATTGCATAGAGAAGGTAGCAAGGGACAAATCGGTAAAAATTTCATTAATCTAGCATCATTACTTCTAGAGATATGGTGTTTCCAAATTGGAAAAACACCAGTTTTAGCAAACAGGTGTAAATGGCTGTCAAAAATTCGGTAATGGGATTTATTACATGACAGAAGCACATTTTATTCATGAATATAAGTTACTTAGAGGTATGGAAATGTTATAAAAGAGATATTTATTAACAGTAAACATAAAATGCTATCAGAATACAGCAAAATCATATTTTGAATTTTTTTTAAATGTAATTTTAGTGGCAGTGTTTGTCCTTAACCCTTTCAAGGCCAGATTAATGCAAATATGTGCCTGTTATTGAATCCTATTAAATCAAGAGAATGTGCTGTGAGTGAATCATGTGATATACAGTAGTACCTGTCTTGTAGGGACACTTGTGCATCCAAGCAAAAGTGTCCCTACATTGCAGGTGTCCCCTCGTAGGAGGGACAAGAATTTACGACAATTTTTTTCCCGAACATATTTACAATCTTTATTTGCATCCACAATGTAATACATACACCACATTTACCCCCACAACAATACTACCCCATAAAATATGTATAGTGTATTACACCATACTCCCCACATATGTTATCACACACCACATTTTATTTACAATCATAAAACCAATAGCACCCCAAAATAAATAATATACATGTACCCCACCACCTAAATTCCACCACCATAGTATATACATGTACAATAACCACACCAAGGCATCACTCAGCAGAGAAGAAGTCTCTAATGGACTTCTGCTTCGCTACTGCAGCCTGCTGGATGCTGTTTTCTTGGACAATATTCTGCAGCTTGGTGACTGCCTCCAGCATCAATGCATCATTTGCACGCAGTGCAAATGTCACCAGATCACCAACGTGTCCCAGGGCCTTTTTTGTTGATACAACAGCGGGCTCAGCTGCCTCCTCGCTGTCATTCTCGCTGTCATCGTCCTCTGGCTGCTGGTCACCCCTTGCCCTGGCGACGAGGGCAGTCTCCCAGTCATCACCAGCGACATCGGTGGTGCTGGTGGCCTCGTCCATTGATACGTAGTCTGCCCACGAGACGACTCCCAGCAACTCGTTGTATGCACTGGGCAGTACAAAACCACTCCCACACCAAAGCGTTCAGATCTTCGTAGACGGTCTTCCGTTTCTTAATGTATTTGAGGTCGGGTCGTCCGCCCGCCTCCCACTCCGCCGTAATGGCCGCTCGATCTGCTCGAATGCGACCGATCTGCATCTTGCCGCACCCAACTTCCGTGGCAATCGTGCGACAAGACTGGCCGCTCTGTAGTCGCTTTAGAACATCCACTCGCTGTTCCAAGCTTAAAATCTTTCTCTTTCCGTCGCTCGACATAACTAACTATAACTAATGCAGATAAATAATAAAACACGTGTGAATAGATCGATTGTAAGAGCAGTTGTGAATTTAAATCACGAAGCAACGTGCGATCTCGCGTGGCTTTGACAGTTCCCAGCAAGCACTGTGCTGAGCAGGAAATGGGTGCGCCATCTTTAAAAATATTATCGAATGCAACAAAAATCTCCAAAACCTCAAAATACAACTGAATGTCCGCCTTAGCAGGGATGTATAACCAAAAAATCACTGTCCGCGTCCGCGTTTAGCAGGTGGTCGCTCATCTAAGGGACATTTCCGTTGAAAATTTATCGGGACATTGGAAAATTGTCCCTACATAGCAGGTGGTCGCTCGTCAGAGGGGTCGCTGAAGACAGGTACTACTGTACTCGGGTTGCATGAATGCAAATAAATAAATAATTTTTGATCCGATTCAAATAAAATTTTCACTACATCTGAAGAACTAATTCCTGGTGTAACTAGCCAAGTATGTGACATATTTGTCAATTTATTACCCAAATATGAATTGCTAAAGTTTGACAAAAATAAAATACTTAAATAATTTTCAACAATTGATTTTTTTTAAATATTTTTCATTACTAATTAGCGGTTACATGCTGCGTATGAAATGTTCATAAATTACTATGCTACAGAATGGAAAACTAATTAAATGTCTATGGTAAATAAAACTGAAATAATTAAAGTTTTTCAGAGTGCATGTATTTTCAAGATTTTATACAAAATGGCGTTCTTTGTGATCATAGCCGTCATCTCGTCTGAACTATTAAGTTGGTGTTATGTTTAAAATGCGTAATCATAGTGCAAAACATTCCCCTTCGATGGCAGCGTTCGTTATAAACTCGATTCGAAAATCCCATCAAAGTCCGAATTACTGGAGTTTGACATAATGACAATGTCGAGAATTACACCAAAGCT
Source organism: Paraescarpia echinospica (assembly GCA_020002185.1). NCBI lineage: Eukaryota > Metazoa > Annelida > Polychaeta > Sabellida > Siboglinidae > Paraescarpia > Paraescarpia echinospica. The sequence continues at coordinate 49,989,893 of CM034536.1, forward strand.
AAAAAACACCACCGGCTTCGTTGCGCGGCGCATTAATACTTCTTTATAACAAAATAGACCGCTCAAAAGTTAGCATTTAATCGTAGAAATCGCCTGCGGACGCATGTTTTGGAATAATTCCTGGGTGCTTCCATGTTTATGCCCGCAGCAAATGTTAAACTTTAATCTCATTGGCTGAAAATCACCATTAACCCATTTCATTCTGACAGCTAGTTAGCTGGCCACATTGCTCAGATCTGGACAAAATTACCAATTTACAGTTGTGATAAATTATTTCAACGGGTGGGTCACATACTAATTTTTTGCCAGGTTTTGGTTGAAGAAAAGTGTATAAACCCTTACATTTCTGGAATCAGAAGAGAATTGCCTACATGATGGTGTTAAAATTGTTTGTATAGAGTGAGCATAGACGAAGTTATCTCAATAAAGGTCAGCCACTAAGAAGGAGACTGAAAAGCAATAATAATAAAAACAGATTGTACATCGACTTTGGACTTGTTTTACCTGTATACAACCACTCAGGATGGTCATACATCCAATGAGAGAAATCTGCCAAATTCATTTCTTCAAACAGTGGTAAAAATGTCATGTAAATATCTTGTTTCAGTTGGAAGTTACACATTTCTGAATGAATGTTGTCGAGTATGTGAAAAGATATCTTTCCTGACAGGGATTCACCAACGCTTCAATTATAATATTTTTCAGGCAACTGTTGAAGAAAAGTGTATAAACCCATACATTTCTGGAATCAGAAGAGAATTGCCTACATGATGGTGTTGAAACTGTTTCTGTAGAGTGAACATGGAGGAAGTTATCTCACGGAGAAGAAGAATGAAAGAAATAAAATAAAAACAAAATGTGTACAGACTTGGGGCTAGTTTTACCTATATATAGCCACTTAGACATATCATATATCCAGTGAGAGAAACCTCCCAAATTAATTTCTTCAAACAGTGGTAAAAATTTGATGTAAATGTCATATGTCAGTCCAAAGTTATAGTTTTTAGAATGGAAGTCGTCACGTACACAAAATTAGTAATTTCCTTACAGTAATTCACCATTGCCATTGCCTTGGCATTGCAGTTTCCAATGAAAACGAATTACAACACAAGATATAATGTGCATAATAAAATTTAATGAAACAATAACCCTTCACCGAACTAAGGTAATAATGTCCATGACACTGTTCATGACATCGGCGATGTCACAGTTCATATTGTTCACGTCACTGACTGCCAAGTGCCAACTCACAAGTTGAACAGGCTGTGGAAGTGCGTACAGACACACTCCAAGCTGTTGGCACTGGACACAACAGATTCGTCTCAGTCGTTTTCAGTCGAAATACTGCTCGTACTACTGCCGATTTCACTGTCTTCCACGTCGATATCGCTTCCATCACTAACTGCACCATCATCCGCCATTTTTAAATGCCAAAAATCTCCAAAATATCGAACTCGAACTTCACTCCAAACATGCAGATAAACACGCGGTTAAAAATTTGCAAATGGCTTCCAAACCGGTAGTGTGATCATACTGCATCATGGGAAAAATGGTAAAAGCTTGCTACGATGCACACAGTTTCTATAAATACCCGATAAGGCCGTCACGTGCGTTGACTACGCCTGCAGGCGTATCCCGAATGAAAAGGTTAACTACGCCCGTAGGCGTATCCCGAATGAAATGGGTTAAAATATTCACTGCGTGGCGTAAAAGAGGGACCGGAAATTGTTTGTCGCTGCGTTCGACTACAAAACCGCGTGGTGGTTGGCGCTATTTAGTCACGGAAATCGCCATCATTTCATCATTTGACGCTTCCCAGTGAAACTTCAATATTATTATATGTTAACTGCCGAAATAAATTGCCGTTATTGCATGACACTGTTTTGCGGTACCAGTTTAAATGTGCCCCTGTATTCGGGCGTATTCAGGCGTTCTGGCCGTGAGTGGGAGTCGGGTTGATTCGGGCGTTCTGACCACGAGAGGGTTAAGGGGAGGCTCGGGTTGAAATTTGCGGAGTTTTAAGTTATTGACATTTCTATGTATAAAAATTATTCAACTTCCCATTCATATACGTTATACTACCAAAATAAACCTGTTTATGTCACAAAACATGCATTTTGTGTGATGCCTATCATTGCTAAGTCTTTGTTTTTGTCAAATGAAGCGTGAATAATCGAACATTATGCAATTTTCCGAGATTGATTGCTTCGTGAAAAATACTGCCATTCCATCATGGCGCACATCACGGAAAAGCCGTTTTCGCTCTGCATGATGATATAAACTATTCTAAGATGGCACCTAATCCAGCCTATAAACGACCGCCTCTCTTGCCACGCAACATAAACTACACAGACTTATAGTAATGGGGAGGGGCTTTTATTGTTAGTAATACTTGGGTTCATGAAATACATTGGTATTGTGTACTTGTTTCTTAGCGTCAACTTGGATGGATCCGTCTCAGACTGTCTGCGACTGAGCAGAAGTTTGGCTACACGGATCTTCTGGATGAGATAGGAGTCTCACACTTCCCGGATGATGAGGATGAAGGAGATACTGGTGCAGATCTGCCGACAGTACTTGTATGCTGTGCCATGTTGCTGTCGCGAACCTGCCGTGCTCTTTCTCTTCTTCAGGGAACTTTATTTAGGTTACAATGAACTTTATCTGAGCTCCAGTGAACTTTATTTGTACTCCTGTGAATTTTATCTGTGCTCCTGTGAATTTTATCTGTATAAATGTTGGAACGGTGTGCTATTTTACAAATACGGTTTCCTGTTCTGTAATGTTTTTGTTACATTGCTTTGTTTGACATATTACTATGCTGTTCAAATCACTTTAAACTATGCCATTTTATAGATTATACATTGAGTACCATGTGTACAAAGTTTCAATCACTTAGGTTGCTTTTCAGATGTTGAAAAGTGTGTACAAGTGTAACTAAACTTTGAATGCGATTTTCTCAGAAACATGATTTCATTCACACCAGCTGTCTTCTTGTTTATTTATCTGAGTAACCGCTTGACAGATTTGCTTGAAACTTGCTACAATGTATCTTGACAGTATCCCCCTGGTAGCCAGCAAGCTACTTTTCTCAAAAGCAAGGCATGTTTTTTAATAAAAAGAATTGCTAGTAAAAAAATGTCAAGAACAAATACATTTTTTTTTTGAAAAATTATTTAAAAAAAATTGAAACATACAAAATGTAGCTTGCTGGTTACACTTAGGGTTACATGGAGTAACTACACACCAAATTTGAGTAATGTAAGTCCAGTAGTTACCAAGATATTTCAACGCATGTATTCAATCCAAGATGGCTGCCGTACCGTGGGAAAATCCCCTGTAAAATTTTGAAAAAATTCCAGGCCTTCCCGTTAGGTGGACTATCAATCTGTGGAAGTTTCAGCTCTGTAGAGTAAGTGACAATGAAGTTATAAAATAACATACTTTTAGACCCAAGCCTCCACTTAACCCATTTCATTCGGGATACGCCTACGGGCGTAGTTAACCTTTTCATTCGGGATACGCCTGCAGGCGTAGTCAACGCACGTGACGGCCTTATCGGGTATTTATAGAAACTGTGTGCATCGTAGCAAGCTTTTACCATTTTTCCCATGATGCAGTATGACCACACTACCGGTTTGGAAGCCATTTGCAAATTTTCAACCGCGTGTTTATCTGCAAGTTTGGAGTGAAGTTCGAGTTCGATATTTTGGAGATTTTTGGCATTTAAAAATGGCGGATGATGGTGCAGTTAGTGATGGAAGCGATATCGACGTGGAAGACAGTGAAATCGGCAGTAGTACGAGCAGTATTTCGACTGAAAACGACGCAGACGAATCTGTTGGTGTCCAGTGCCAACAGCTTGGAGTGTGTCTGTACGCACTTCCACAGCCTGTTCAACTTGTGAGTTGGCACTTGGCAGTCAGTGACGTGAACAATATGAACTGTGACATCGCCGATGTCATGAACAGTGTCATGGACATTATTACCTTAGTTCGGTGAAGGGTTATTGTTTCATTAAATTTTATTATGCACATTATATCTTGTGTTGTAATTCGTTTTCATTGGAAACTGCAATGCCAAGCCCAAGGCAATGGCAATGGTGAATTACTGTAAGGAAATTACTAATTTTGTGTACGTGACGACTTCCATTCTAAAAACTATAACTTTGGACTGACATATGACATTTACATCAAATTTTTACCACTTTGAAGAAATTAATTTGGGAGGTTTCTCTCACTGGATATATGATATGTCTAAGTGGCTATATATAGGTAGAACTAGCCCCAAGTCTGTGTACACATTTTGTTTTTATTTTATTTCTTTCATTCTTCTTCTCCGTGAGATAACTTCCTCCATGTTCACTCTACAGAAACAGTTTCAACACCATCATGTAGGCAATTCTCTTCTGATTCCAGAAATGTAAGGGTTTATACACTTTTCTTCAACCAAAACCTGGCAAAAAATTTGTATGTGACCCACCCGTTGAAATAATTTATCACAACTGTAAATTGGTAATTTTGTCCAGATCTGAGCAATGTGGCCAGCTAACTAGCTGTCAGAATGAAATGGGTTAACATAAGGATATACAGTTAAAATTGCACATACAGTGGGAGACATGATCAAGTGTCTTTTGAGAGTTTTGCCTGGCAGAGTAATACACAGTGAATTGTAAAATTGGTGACAGGATCAACTGGTTGTTGAAGAGCGTTGTGTTTGATTTAAATAACAACAATAATATTTATGAGTCACGTTGAAACCACATTTCTGTCATGCAGTATGAACTTACCCTTTTGACTGTCCGTTAACTCTGTTCTCATAGAATTTGATTTCCAGGAGGTCGTGTACACCGAAGCCTGAGATGGTGTCTGTTATGTCCTGGTCTGTGGTCCACTGAAACATACAACAACTGTGTAAATGTTTTGTTTCCCTGTTCGATTTGTCCTGTGGGCTAACTCTACATCTCATCACAACTAAGGAAAAATATTATCAAACCACTCAATATGTTCATCACATATCACCATCATTTTGTCTTTTTGCTCACATACATTCTTATGATTATTAACATAGTGAGAAGTAATACATGACCAAGGCTCTTAGCATATTTCAGATTAGATTCAGCGGCACGATTTGTTATCTCCACATAAGGGATCTTTGACATCCCCTTGAACATACACTGGGTACAAGTGACACAGGCAGTGGGGTGAACCAAACTGCCCACGTTTTTAAATGGCAGCAGGTGGGCCTCTCAACTGACACCCTGGTGCTATGCTAGACCACTTTTATCACACAAGTAATACAACCTAGATGTTACAGGGTAACATCTTCGCTGTTAGTAGATATATCCTACCACTGGTTAGAAATGTGTGGTGTCACGTACCCAGGTAAGATTGCCAATGTAGATGGCAACACGCTTTCCTGAGTAGCTGCTTGTGGAGGTCTTGGCAGGAGAGGTCTTCGGTGGCTGAAAGGAACACAATTCACAGGTGGTCAATTAATGTACATAAGACCAAATAAAATAATACCTGTGTTTCCGATAACCCGACTGTCCCTAGTATTTCCGTGCGGCCCTATGCATTTTTTCAAGAGCAAAATAATGTTTTTATGATGCCGACCCTCGACCTTTGCCTCTGACCAAAAACTTCTTTTAACATCATAATATATTCCGGCAAGACTATTACAACGATCATTCAACATGATAAAAAATGCAGACAATCATTGCAAAAGTCCTGAAAAGTAACAAGAATTGACCATTTGGAACGGAAATTCCGTGATCATGCAAAATGGACGGAATTCTGCATAATTGACATTTTTACATGGGGATTGGCGTTTTTGAACAGAAACTCCAGTAGAATTACCAACACCATAAATGACACTGAATTTATTGGCGATATTTTGAAATAAACATGATTACTATACAACGGTATCCGTTTATTTTGGTGGATTTCATGCAGCATTTTTAAAACGCACTTGTATGGCAAATCGTTGCGAAGTGTCATGGCGCCTGGTGAATTATAGTTACAGATCATTAAGGATTCTGATGGAAGTAAAATATTGACATGTTTAGTGGAGACTATATGCATGCCAGTGAAGTTACAAATGGAAATAAAATATTCGAACGGACCATTTTGTGAAGATTGTATATATTAGTTAGTGTTATTAAAAATACTGTAGAATTTTATCCCGATACTATGCTATTTATGCCGATTTCCAGTGGTTGTAAAAACCTTGCAGGAGAGATAGTGAGCTGCAATCTCACATGTAGCACAGTTAAAGGTTGTTTAAGAAAATGTGCACACATTTTCTGTTCTCATTTTGCCCCTACCACCCTCTCCCACAATGGAAAGAAAAAAGAGATGAACTATGATAAAACTTTATTTGTTCACAAGGCACATATACATAGCATGCATTCTGACTTTAAAACGTCTGAATAGTATTCCTTATACACCTAAGTTATTTTATATATACTCTACTCACCCACCCCAGTGATCAGAGATAGGGCAAAGTCCACTATCCAGTTTTAAATAGAGATCAGTGGCCCAGGAGGCTTACAGCAGAAGGGAAATAGTAGGAAAATTTAGTATTTTGGAGGGCCCTGAGGTGCCCTTAGAATGATTCAATCAAATACAGATTTCTTGTGTATAGTGGCACTACCACATGAAATATCTGTGCAAAATCAGAGAAAAAGTTAATGAAGAGTTTTTTGACAAAAATAGGCAATATGAAAAAATTACCTGTTTCAGGGGCCAGGGGAGCTCTTAGAATTATTCAATCAAACACAAATTTCTCGTACATAGTGACAAGTACCCTAAGGTACAACTATGCAAAATTAAAGAAAAACTTGCTGAAAGGTTTCTGAGATATGGCAGCTAACGGCACACAGAGTATGATGGCATAAGTCCATTGGACTTTCGGCCCAAAGAACTAAAAATGTATGTACTATAACATTTAACTTAGCTAAGCTGATGTATTTTTCACAAGCCAATAACCTTTGAATAAAGCTATTTAAAATTGAGAAAAAATGGGCTGTTTTACAAGAAGCCCTAATAAATGCATCAATACTAAAAAATACTATACATCAAATCTGTCATAATACAAAAAATGCATGCCTGAAGAATAATAATAAACAAAAGGCAAAATAAATTAAAAAAATACATGCCAAGCTGAAATTGGCTAAGCAATGTGAATAACATGTGGAAGATTACAAGCCACACAGAGGTCGTGAAACGTTTGAATCGATGCAATAAGATACAACAAGAACGTGTTTTTATGTTGCTTAGTTCCAAAATTAGGTCCATTTGAATATTAGACCCTGTATAATGTCGGCCATCTTGGATTTGAGCCAAAAAAGAGGTTTTGCCATGGGTGGATTCATGAGACATACCACCAACGAACCCATTTCAGGTGAGAAAGCTTTGTTAACATTTTTGTCCAACCTCTATGGACAGCGATCACTTCGTTGCTGCGACTGCATGTGATTTTGTAGATCCAATTGCAAAGTCATCAGAAGAAATAACTTTAGTTTAATCAGAAATAGCAATCGGCAGTGGTGGACAAGGTGATGCCAGCAGAATTTGAAAATTGAAGCCTGACTCCGATGGCGACGAAAGACTGACATTGTCGGACTCAAGACTTGATTGATATATTGCAGATACCAATACTGGCTTGATTGCAACGGAATGAGGAGTGCGCTCAATGTTTATTTGGCTGATCTGGCGCCGGAAGCTGGTAACCGAGTTCGCCATCAGTGCTCTCTTCCAGCTGGTTCCAGCCAATCACAGTCTGTACGAAATAGGAGTGTTTATATTGTTCAATCCTACTGTTTGGCACCTTAAATGGTCTACTGTTGTTGGTAGCAGACCTATCTACTATGTTGTCAGCCACATAGTCCCTGTATTTCTTAGCACTTATTTGTCTCTTGTTGGTTATATCTGGCTCAAGGAAACGATCATAAGGCTTTGCCGGTACGAACCCCTCAACCACCTTGTACATGACGCAGGGTGCACAGTGGATTTAGTTGACAGGTAGTCCGTCGGACTAGCTGACTAGGAAACAACTAGTCCTCATATTATTTTACTAGTCCTTAAAAATCAATCGTACTGTTGTATCATATATGTGTGACAGTTATGGCACATAGTAAAAGTGGCTTTATTTCATAAAGAAAACAAGCCGTTTCCCATTTCAATTAAATGTTCGAATAAATGTGTCATTGATAGAAACAAATACATGTGATTTCGTAGATCCAATTGCAAAGTTATCAGAAGAAATGACTAGTTTAATCAGGGGCAGCAAACAGGAGTCGTGGACAAGGCGATGCCAGCAGAATTTGAAGCCTGACAGCGACAAAGGACCGACATTGTCAGACTAAGTTGCATCATTTGCCCTATACTTTTCATTAGCGTTTCCTTTCCCGAAGCCGACTAAACAATCAGTAACATTGCTGGCGTTTGGTAACTTGCTAAAATAATCACCCAATGCAGAAATAATGCAACTACCATCACGACGGGATAGCACGTAACGATGTCTGTAACCCGCGCATGTATGTTTGTCCATGTCGCTCACCACTCATGGTCGCTAGGTGGCACTACCTATGCTACGCTAACCGGATATAAACAGCAGCCATTTACATTCACTGCGTTCAACAAGTTTCCCATCTGACGGTCGTACGGAATATTTAGCTGCCTGTGATAAAATGCTATCTTACTGTCTGATTTTGTTTTATTCCATCACAACACCCAACTAGCGTATACATAGCGTAAATTAATTTACCTAATAACAGCTAGTCCGATGAGACTGCTCCACTAAACATGGACTAGTCCGATCACTGAAACTACTCGTCCGGGACGATCGGACCGGCCTTATTTCGCAGCCTGATGAAGATCAGGTGGAGCTGTCTTAGGCAAAGGAGATTTAGTCGAAGTTGCATCATTTGGGCTATACTTTTCATTAGCATTTCCTTTCCCGAAGCTGACAACTGAACAACCAGTAACATTGCTGGTGTTTGGTAACTTGCTAAAACAATCACCCGATGTGGGAATAACACAACTATGTTGGGATAGCACGCAACGATGACTGTAACACGCACATGTATGTTTGTCCATGTTGCTCATTACTGATGGACGTTAGGTGGCACTACCTATCCCAGTGTTCCCCCTGGTATATAACAAGCGAGGTGGGCCACCTCGCCGTTTTTCTATGCCGCCTCGCCCAAAATTGCCGCCTCGTAGCTATTTCACACGCCCATTTTTTTTGTTCTTTCACGGTATATTCAACGTCGGCGAGCGGCGCGTAATGACACCACAAAGTCACTTATATTCCTGCAAAATCGCAGATTTGTAGCAACATCGTTTAGTCGTCATTGGACAACGTGAAAGGTATCACTTGTCAGTTGTCCAATCACTGAATATTCCTGCGGGATCCCCGGTGACACCTTGCAGAGTTTCGACATACTAGAAATCTAGACATTCATGTAAAATGGCGCCCAAACGGTAACTTGCGTTTTGGTTTATGACGGTGGTGGGAGTGAAAACCGTGCAGGCTGATGACACTGCGTCACTTGTGTCGAATCCGGACTCTTTCGAAGCCCAAATAAAAACCGTGCATCCTAATCCTATTCACTAGTCGGCATTTGTATCGAATCCGGACCCTGTTGAAGTTCAAATACCGACCCGGTTTGCACTAGTCTGTGCCGCTGCGGCCGTGCGTTACCGCACAGCGAGCGTAAAAAGAGATATATATAGCAGCGTATGTTGATGCTAACCGGGGCGCTATTTACGCCTCAAATGGACGTAAGACGCAATATTCTTAAAGGTAAATATGCCTAGGATAATGTTGAATGATGGAACTACAGTGTATCTCACTGAGGTATCAAAGATAAGCAAAACTCAAGCGGCAAAATCAATGACAAAGTAGGTCCGGGTTCGATGCAAATGCCCACAAGTCTATTCAACTAATATTCTATGCAGTTTTGTCTTAGCAAAATAAGGAATGTGATTCGTAAGATATCTTTGTGCTACATATATAATACATATTCCGACAAAGTTGTGCAAACAAACTTTTGGGAAAGTTGATTTGAGTGAAATACTTACGAATATAAATCAACGAAGTTCACATCTCATAAAAATTGCCTACTACCCAAAACCGTGTATACTAACGGGTTATCAATAACTTGGGTTAGACAATGATATGTTTGCACAGCAATTGGATGTACTAAACAACTTATACTGTTTTATAAAAAGGACACAATTTGAGAAACATTCTTGCGATTAATAGAAACATACTTTTGTGGCATTCCATAAATGACTGTTTAATTAATTGTATAGCATCCTAGCAAACAAATAAAATATAATCTTTTGAACATAAACCACCAATTTACTATAATATTATGATATTAACATAATTTAAAGGTGATGATGAAAGAGTCTTCAGATGATATCACTGGATGCTTCCCAGAGAAGTCGAGATGGTGTTCGACTGAACAGGTCTGCCAGGGAGTAAAGTGTAAAGCGCTTTGAGCAGTCCTGCGCTATATAAGAACTCACCGTTTACTTTTTTATTGACTCTGTCAGTGAGGTAACAAGGCATAGGGTTAGTGCAATAAAACATAACCATAACCAAGTACCAGTGGTCAAGTGGAAACCACACCTCTACTGAGTACCAGTGGTAGAATGGAAACCACACCTCAACACGATGAAACAATCATGATTACTGACTTTTATCAATCATGATTACTACATTTACAATTAGTGTCTTGTTATTTTATATCTTCCCCTGTATATTCAAGAGTAAAAGTTAAAACATACCTCAGAATGCACCATTTTAAAGCTAGTTTAAAATAAAAAAATATCCGGGCGAGCATGCCCCCGGACTCCCCTAACAACGCTTCGCGCCAGCGGCGCTCGCGTACCCCACCCCTACCACCTCGCCCATCATTTCACCCAGGGGAAACACTGCTATCCTAACTCGATGTAAACATCCGTCATTTACATTCTCCACATTCAGCAAGTTTCCTATTCGACGGTCATATGCAGACTTGCCTACCCAAAAAACTTCCTGTCAGTAATCCGTCTTCCCATTTACACTGATTTTCAAGAATATAGGCCTGCTGTCAGTAATAGTTCAGAACCGTATTAGATATTGTCAGGAAAAGAACACCACTGTCAGTAATACTTTAATACTGTGACTATGATGATAGTTGTAACCAAAACATAATTGTCTCTAAGAAACTGTGAGGTGTTTTGAAGCGTTCAGTTAACAAGGTAAGGTAGACGTTCATAACCAGCATTGGTGGAAATCAAACGTGAAGAAGCGTAACTCTAATGTAAATGCATCTATACACTATTGGCATAGCTAATTTACAAGGACTAGAACTGTTTTACTGTGTTTTCAAATCAAACTTTAAGCAACTGAAAGAACCTCAATAATTTTGTGTTTAATACTAACTATTGTAATTCTGGTTTTATGTAACTTTCAAAAACAGCATGCTGACTCAAGCAAAATTCCATATTACAGCCAAATTATGTAATAAACAGCAAATAACAAATACCACTCAGAGATTTACATTGTAAACTTTACTATAGAGAAGCACACGATCATCAGAGTGCACAATGCATGGTAGTCTCCAAATTCTAAGTTCAGAATCAACAGGTGCAAGTTGAATGCATGTTGAACTTTACACTGCACACTGTTGCGACTAGGGCACCTGTGTAGTTCCTTCATTCAACATCCTCCCAGGCATATTTATATTACAAAAATATTGTGTCTTAGCGCACCTTTTGAAGCCCAAACAGCGACCAAGTTTGCGGTAGTCTGCACCGCTGCAGTCGTGTGTTACAGCATTGCGCTCGTAAAAAGGGCGATATAGAGGCGTATGTTGGTGCAAACCGGGGCACTATTTACGTCACAAAAGTGCTCTAAGACTCAATATTCTTAAAAGTAATTATGCCTGGGATAATGTTGAATAACAGAACTAACGCACTGAGCGTGAGGTATCAAAGTTAGGCAAAACTCGTCATAATGGCAAAATCGATGTAGGTCCAGATTCTACACAAGTGCCGCGACTAGTTGTGTCCACACAAGACATATCTGGTTATAGTGCTGTCAGTATGCTGTTATAAACTATTGCAGCACACGTTTCTTGTTGGCTGGTGTTGTGCCATTTCGATCTCCATCATTTCGTGCCGTGTGACTTCTTTTTGTTTCAGTTTGGAAATGTGAATTTAATGTAACGCTGTTTCCTATTGGTCAGATTACGACCAGAAGCAGCGAATGAAAAACCGTGTCACAACTAGCTGCGTATATATGCTGCCACCTGTTGAATATAGTGGAAGCTAAATTTTAGGAGCACCGAAGTGACTGACGATCATTGTGACAAAGAAAGAATCCGTAATATTTTCATCCCTCGCCGTAATACCATAATTTGAGGTGTGTTTCCGGAATTATTCCGGAATGGTAGGCAGGTCTGACTGCATATGGAATATTTAGCTGCATGCGATAAAATGCTATCTTGTTGTCTTATTTTGGTTTATTCCATCATAACATGCAACTAGAATGTACACAGCGCAAATTAATTCACATAATCAGAGCTAATCCGATGGGACCGTTCATCTAAACATGGACTACACTGGTAGTCCAGTAACTGAAACTACTCATCCGGGATGATCGGACCGGCCTTATTTCACAGCCTGAACTCATCGTAACTTTCATTTCTCTGACGGCATCGATTTCGTGCAACATCAGCAGTGAAGACCAACACATCTCCTCACTGGTTGACTACAAATCATGATGATCCAAATGTGTTTACAAGTGCGGGTTTTCAATTACCCGCAACCTGTTAGCGAATACCATACCACTGACGTGCCGTTGGCATTACATTTTTGGCACGCATTTTTGCTTAATCACAGGAATACTTTTTAAAACTTTATACCACTGTAAAGAATGTTATGCTGTCGGTCCAATTGTATTAAATATGTATTATTTAACACGGTCTGGATGAAGTAAGGACTGCATGACCGGTGGTGTATCGTAGTTTAGCACCAGATCTGCCCAGATCCAACAGGCGCAGTGGCTGCTGTGATAATGCTATTAAGCCTATTATTAGTGTTTTTAAGGAGATACGGCAGCTAGATAAGACATTTAGTTTTTAATGCACAATTAATGCAATGTTTTGTGCCCAAGTTGTAGAGTATGTCTTATTGAATAAAATGTATTGACATTTTTTCTGCCAGACCCCCCCCCCGTTTCCGTGGCAGCAGTCAAAGATGGCCGTCGGAGAGGGAAATATAGCATAATTTGGAAACATTGTAGGTCTTCCAATAATGCAGTAATCAGTGTAATTCTTTCTAGTTCTTATTTACAATGTCTCATTCTATGTAATGTCGAAGAGATATTTTATGTATTGTCATCATTTAATATTTAAAAAAATATGTTAAAATTTTGCTGGTAAAAATAAATATTTTTTATTACGATCAGTATGTTCAGCATATAACTAAAAAAAGGAAAAAAACTATTTTCCTCGACATGGCACAGGGAAGTTAGCAAGGAACACATCAGTCAAAATTTCATTAAAAAAGACGTTTCCAAATTGGAAAAACACCGGTTTTAGCAAACAGGTATAAACGGCTGTCAAAGATTCGGTAATGGGATTGATCATATGACAGAAGCTTACTTTTTCCATGAATATAAGTTAGTTAGATGTATGTAAATATTATAAAAGAGACCGTTATTAATAGAAAACATAAAATGCTATGAGAATACAGAAGAATCACATTTTTTTGTATTTTTGTCAAAAAATGTAATTTTAGCTGCAGTGTCTCTCCTTAATTAAGTATCATGATGTAATGGAGCAATTCTACTAAATATGGCAGTTTGTACGTGAAACGTTCTCTTAACCATATATAGGCAACTTCATTGTCATTTCAGCTTACTTCCCAAATATCTTCTACAAAAAATAAATGCACTTGTAACTTATTGTAGGTGGCAGCATTCTTTCTACACTACGACTGACAACAATTCATTGATTAGCGACTAGTGCATATCCTTACCCAGCGTTCGAAATGGCACCTGTCCGTTTGTCCGGGACAAGTGATTTTTGGCCCGGACAAGTAAAATGACTCGACATGTTTATCCGGTGGACAAGTGAAAATTTACATTAAATAATGATGTGTGCAACATTGCAAACTTTTTATTTGAGGAAATTCAAACGTAAATGAAGTTCGCTAGCAATCGCGCACGTTGCAATTTTGTTAGTGTGTTGTACGTCAGTGTTCGACCAAGTTTAGTGCCTGCGATAACAAGGTCATCTGCTGAGCGCACAGACCTAGCTCTCTCATATGCATAGGACAGACTCCGCATCAGCCTTTGTTGATCGAGGCTGTATTTCACACAATCGTAAATTGTTCAGTTTGGCCAACGTACAACTTGCTTCCGCTCATGGATCACATTTGATGAACTTTGGAAATAGTAGACTTTGTATCGCTACCTGTTATTTGAATAATTATATAGTTTAACCATTATTACGCCTAACCCACGTGGACTCGGCAGTCTTCCAAGTCATCGAACGTTAGCCGATCCAGATTGGTGACAATTTTCAAAACTTGTAACTGTCTCGCCGGTAAATCTGTGGTGCTGGTTGATAAACGGAATATTAATGACATTTCAGAAGTGTTGTATCTATGTAACATTTATTTTAACCATAAATTGCGAGTTTTCAAAACCGAATTACGCAAGACGCGCGGCCGGGGCGCCAACTACGGCGGTCTGCGCGCGGCAGCAACATCACGACGTAATTAAATCTATAAATTATTTTCCACCAGGTAAATGTAATTCAGGCACCGTTAAAACTGTTTTATCATCATTGAAATGGTAATATAACATTTAGGAAAAATATGCGTTTGTTTGGTGATGATCAACTGAATTGAATTGAATGCTTTATTTCAGACACAAATACATATAGTGATACATATATCGGTCCGTATACCCCTACCACTGTTAAAATGATAGTAGAAGCACGTTATATAATACATAAGGTATACATATACACAAAAACAAATATATAAACACATCTACACAGTACCACTGGCACTGCTCCTACAGAAGGCTGTTGTGTACATACAGGGACTTAACCCACCGCCTTCTAATCGTGGAGATCCACCTGATATCCATATCTAGTATGGCTACTACCAGAGTTTTCTGATTTGTCTAAACGATTTATAAACAAGATTTCGAATGACTGCTTTACAGATCAGAACAAGTCTTTCTGCAAACATGCCTGAGGCGCTGCAATATCTTGGTAATTGAAGTAGTCTTCTGAACACACTGTTATAACAAACATGTCATTTGTGTATACTGTAAGCATTGTGATTCCACCATAGTTGAGATGTGTACATTGACGAGCAAAAGGTATTGAACAGCTTAATTTTTACATCATCAGTGCACATAGAAAATTTCCTGAGTAAAACATTACCACGTGCACATAACTGGCAACACTGACGCATCATATCTTTGTCAATATTATCTTTGTTTGTAAAATACAGAACTTTGTTAATATTGAAGTTCATAGAGGTTTAACAAAATAATATCAGATTATACAGTTTATTATGATTTTTGTGACATTTCCTGGCTTTGCATTGGTCATGTTCCTGGATGAGTGGCATCTTCAATGACAAACTGATGCCAAAATTTTACAGCAGTGTTATATGTTATATATATATATACCATATTAAACACAAACAGTTTTTGCAACATTATAAAAACAAATAGCAAGGAAAACAATTGTCTCATTCCTATCATCGTAATAATTATTTGTTATTAATAAAAGCGTTCATATCAGCATCACTAAAATATTGGTATACATCATGTAACGTGTCTACTTTTAATATTCGTGATAAATAATGGACCGGAAAATAGTTGCAAATATAATTTCGCAATTTCAAATTTTGAAGATTAAATCAAATTGTCTTTGATCACAAGTCACTCAGATGTACATGCAACGAAACAGCAGGAACATTGTGTTGTTGTCATAAAAATAAGACAGATTTACGTTTTTTCCGAAACTTCAATTCCCCTTCACAACCACTTGGACAAGTTAAAATTTTGGTGAACAAGAAGATTTCAAAACTTACTTGTCCGGCGGACAAGTAAATATTCTGGCTTATTTCTATCGCTGCTTACCTCATCAGTTCTTCGGTTTTCACTTGATTGTGATATAATCACGTCGTCATATAAATCAGTATCTTGAAAATCAGATGAGTCTTGCTGCAAACAAAGAAGTTTTTATAAGTAAATATTAAAAAAAACACTTGTGCCAAACTCCATTATTTTTTTCTGGTGGAAACCCTGAAACCGGAACATTACTTGAGTCTCAAAAGTGCCCTCAATATTTTATAGCAACGTAGCAATGTAGAACACACTTTGGGTTTTAAATTTAGGAAAAAAGGTAGTTATAAGAGCGAAATTGAGATGGCTCCAGAGTGTACATAACTACAAGTTCCATTATGTGTTATCATTACCATTCTCACTATATTATCCATCATTTGTTTAGTGATAACAAACAGTTAGTTGTACAAAAAATTACATAATTTACTTTGCTTACTAATAAATTAGGAAGTCTAAAAAAAAACTATAACATATCAAGAATGGTATTTTGGTTCATGATTTAGTCCCTAGAGGAGCTCCTCAACTACACAGGGCTGCGCCCCATAGTTGATTGGGCACCTGCCCACTAGAATGGTTATTTCTTGAGAAAACAAACACCAGACTGTTACACACCATACAAAGAGATTTGGTAATTATCGACGAGGTTAAATGCAGCATTCATATTCAATATATATTTTCACTGTATCAGCGTATTGAATTTATTTAAAAATATTTATTGTTTTTATACTTAAAGTTGGATTAGTCAATATACACCGACATCTTGCAATTTTCAATTATATTTTTAACAACTGGGCAAATTACCCTTTTCGCGCTTGGAAGGTGGGCAACTGACTGTTGGTCAAATTACCCCCTGGGCCGGGGGTCACTGTTCTGTGTTCAGGTTCAACCATGAGCCTAACTGAGGCAATGGCGATGCTTTGCAAATTGCAGGTAATAACTACTTTCAACGAGTTTTAACGATTGTATATTTCGTCGAGTAATGTTATAAAATGCCCCACAAACTACTGAATTAAACAGATTAACATGTGCTCGTGTTATACTGAAAAAGGTAATTATTAACCCAGTGGCAGTAAATGCTTTACCACATTCGATCAAACGGGTTGAAAACAAAAATGGCGTCCGTTGTTGCATAATGCGAGGCGATTTCAATATGCGCGTAACATTCCGAATATATAATTAAAACTACAAAATACACAGTATGCACATATGTTGTTAATGTTGCCTAAAATTCAGCATTAGCTGCATCATGCTACCTGGCCAAAGTCTTCAACACCAGCATACAAATCTATAGAGTCGACACCATCCGCCATTTTGCTCCATTTGTATCTGAGCGCGGGGAGATTTACCCTGTTCTGCAGGGTAATTCTGCCGCCATCGTACCGTGCTCCGTTTTTAGGAACAATGGAATATTGAAAAAAATGCAAAATCTAAAAACTCATATGATGTCTTATAAATAAGTTTCTAGCTGCAGTAGCGAAAACAATTATTTAAGTGGGAAAAAGTTTCGTACTGTCAACACAGATACTTGTCACTATAGAACATGGTAAAACACCTGCTACTTCAGCCACCTAACGACTACCTCCATTATCCATGCGCCGTGAGACGTGAGGTGGCAGCACTTTTTAGTCCCTCAACTTTTCAACTGACTATTTCGCACACCCACGCGAGAGTTCGTATTGGGATGTATCTGTATGCTGCGTGGTGTGTTTACACAGGTCTGTTTAATGCGTCTAGTGATGTAGTGTGCTTCATACTCTCGCTTTCAACTACAGCCGCCAGATAGCTTCTCGGGGCGAAAAGGGAGCCGAGTGCGTAAGTCTCCCCTCAGAACTCAGAATAAATTTATTTGACCTATAAATACGATACATATACAATGAATAACGTAAGTAATATATAAGGTCGGGATACTCCCATTAAGATATATAATAACGCTAGCACAGGAGACACCCCATAAATATAAACAAACAACAACATTTACATGTCACAAATCAGAATAGCATATGACTTGTTTTACAGTTGATAATTACTCAGTGTATCAACATACATACATAATACAAAGACTGATTATATGTACTCTTGTACAAATTGACGTACATGTGGATACTTATAGGTATACATTTCAATACGTATTGCGAATTACAAATAAAGCAATTATGAATACGACAACTAGATTACTAAATTTAAAATTTAAAAGTTTTTTTGTGTATGTTAAAAAACCAAATATACTGTTGGTACGTAGCCTCTCCATAGATAAGACTCTATCACAACCTCCTTGTGGTACACTGCGGATACTGGGTATACCTTGCGGCCCCAGGCGAATGTGCTACAGCATTCTCGGAACAGGTTGGAGCTTTAATTAAATAAAGGTGTAATGTGCAGGGCCCATCAGCCTGTGGACACGTCTCGATGCGTACCATTCCAACTCCCAACTATGGGCAAATAGTACTATGCTGGTGAGGCTCGTAAACTTTGGCTGGTAGCCCACCTAAGAGAAGATAGTCATACCTCTCCTGCCTTGCGGCCACACTCATTCGTGAGAAAGGCTACGGGAGTAAGCCCTACACAAATCCGGCGTGGAGCCCCGAAGACGGTTTGGTGATCACACTGTCACTATTCCGACAGCACCTGCAGCCAAGCTGGTGCCAAACGTCGTACTATGCATTCCTTTGGATTCCACTGGTAAGGCCGAGAGAGGGATTCTGACGACTGGGCAGCCCAGGATCTCATACACTTTTGCCCACGCCTGCGCCCTGAAAAGGCCACTCCAGCCTCACTACATTGTATAATCAACACCGGAGATATAGCAGTTACGAGTAATAAGCCCAACTCGATTGGCGTAGAGAACGGGTGCTATGGGTTGTTCCTGACGGTGGGAGAGATCATCGCGTTAAACTGGTCAGCTACCGCCCGCCTAAGCTGGGCAACCATCAGGACAATAAAGTGCTGACCTGGCAACATTTGCCTACTTCAGTAGGTGCTTTGAGCTTAGTGTTTAGGCACAACAAGCAGATAGAACACTGCACCAGGCAAAACACGACAAACTAAGAAGTACCCAGCACTTCATTTAGCAAGCTGGAACGTACGGACCAAATGCCATGGTATCTTAGATGCAACATCTAGATGACAGCATTAAAACAGCCATTATTGATAGAGAGCTCGTCAGATTCAATGTCAGCATCGCCGCTCTCCAGGAAAGAAAACTTGCCTCCAGTGTATCTATGAGGGAGAGAACTTCACTTTCTTCTGGTGGAGGAGCTGGCTGGCTATATAAAAATATATGTATATATATGTGTGTGTGTGTATGTGTGTGTGTGTGTGTGTGTGTGTGTGTGTGTGTGTGTGTGTGTGTGTGTGTGTGTGTGTGTGTGTGTGTGTGTGTGTGTGTGTGTGTGTGTATATATTATATGGTATGCTGTCACTTTCTGGTGCCTTGCCGCAAGAGAGGGTGTCGATAGCTTTGCTCGGGTCCTCGATGGAGGGCTCATTGTCCAGCCAGCTCCTCCACCATAGGCAAGTCCTTGATGGCGTTGAGAGCAGAGTCAGTAACGACTGTTTCTCGGGAGTATAGTTATGAATAATGTTCAACCCATCGCTCCATCTGTTGATATCGATCTGTGAGCATCTCTTCTGACGTGGATTTCAGTGGTGCCATCTTCCTCACAGTGGAGCCTACAGCATTCTTGGTGTACATCGTACATGCCGCGTATGTTCCCACAGTCGGCGGAGCTTTGGTTATTCTCGCACCGTTTCAGCCAGTAGTCATTGGCACAGCGTCTTGCAGCGCGTTGTGCGGTGCTCCATGCAGATCTGAGAGCTGAGTTGTGAGCAAGCAGGGCTTCTCGGTTGGCTTCAATGACCTGTACGATCACATGCATGTAGGGTAGCGTTGAACCAATATTGGTTTTACCTTTCTCTCTTGCCAAATGTAGTTATTGCTGCATTGTAGATGACATTGCTGAGGGTGTTCCACCTTGCTGTTGCATCCTGCTCCGGAAGGTCCTGTAGGGATTGTTCGATGGAGATTACAAATTGCCCTCTTCGCTGTGGATCTGCAGTTCTAGCAACACTGATGCGAGTGCGACTTTTGGGCTTGGAGCGGTGCAGCTTGCGTGGAGACAGTCTCACTTTACTGCATACCACGGCGTCGTCTGTATCGCAATCTGCGCTATGGTAGCTCCGTGTTATTATTAATATTATTAATATATATATATATATATATACATATATATATATTCCGCTATGGCTGTGCAGTCCGATTAGGGAGTGACAGTCCCTGCCCCCCCTAACAATGTATTAGGAACCTAACTATAGTCAACGCAGCAACCACGTTATCTTAAGATACACTCTGAATCAAATGAGTTCCGCTTCAATAAACAGCAAGGGGAGGAGTTGGTAGAAAGGAGATGGATGTTTTTTCGCTAGTGTCAAGGTGGACGCAGTCGGATGTTTTTGTGAGCCTTAATGAAGAATGAAATTGGATGTCTTGTGAGCCTGGGTGGTGGTGTGGAATTGGATGTTTTGCGAGCTAAATGAGGTGTACCCGGTAATTGGATGCTTATTAAAAAAAATCAAAATATGTGGAATTGCAGTTTCTACGAGCGCTAGTGAGGTGTAATATGGATGTATAAAACAATTTAAGCTCACAACCAAAACAATCACTACGGGCCTTTCAAACTATGTAGCATTTCCAGAAATACCGAGACAAACCAATTACGCATGCGTCACCGCTGCACCCTTCCCGTGCGCGGCAGCTCTATTAATTTGCATTACGCGCCCAAGACAAACGCGCATAGCACGCGAGGAAAGCACCCCAACACATTTGCCGACCCCACATCTGATCCGTGGGTATCTGCTGCATATACTGTGAAAATATCATCGAAATCAGAGACTTTTTTGTTAACACCCTTGAAAGATTAGTCCTATGTTTGCACTGTAAGTGGCAGCAAACGATCGGATATTTAGGAAATGGCACCTTCAAACGCCTATAATTTATTATATGACATGCTGCCACTGACTGTTCATTAGCCGACCCGGATTTATTCTGTAGGTATCTGTGGCATATATACTGTGAAAATATAGTCTAAATCGGATAAATGGTTTGGTTAACCCGCTTGAACAATTAGTCCTATTTTGGTAGTGTAGGCTCTAAATAGCAGTAACCGATTAGATAACTTCAAATATATTATATTCCTGAAAATATAATGAGAGACCATTTAAGGTGTAGGACAATTTATTTTAGAAACTGTACACATGATATAAATGACACAAAACCAGTATTTATCTGATAAAACAAGGTTATTGTTTTATGTGATCTTACAATTACAGCATAAGAAGCATTTGCGTAAACTTTAATATGAAGGTTTCACATATATGTTCCGAAGTAGGTACATGTATGTGAAATGCTAGAGCAGACCGGTCATCTGTCAGCCCGGCATTCGACCCGTAGGCATCTTCGGCATCTTCGACATCTTCGGCATGTTCGGCATAAAATGTGAAAATATCATCGTAATCGGAGAATTTTTTTTAACATCCTGCGCTTGAAGGATTAGTCCTGTGTTGGTAGTGTTGACCCTAAATAGTAGTAATAGACTATATAACTTCAGTAACCAGCATTTCCAAACGCCTGTATGAAATGCTGGCATATATCGGTCAGTTGCCGACACGCACATTAGTTGCCAGCACAATGTAGCACCAACACATGAAGTTTCAAGGCAATTGGACGTGAAATGTTGGTTTCATGGTGGTCTGGAAGGTATGTTGAAATTTGTGTAAAGGTACGATATATATATACTCATTCATACATTCCAGGAGTCGGAGCGTAGTTGTGGGGGCTAAACCCACCAATATTTCGAGTGGATTTAACAATATCTCCACGCTTCGAAAGTAATACCCGACAGCAGCGGGTGCCAAAGTTCCGGCTCAGACCCCGATATACCACTCGTTCCGACTTCTAAGCATTTACTTGCTGTTCTTTTACTAGAATAAATACGTTGACGGTTTGCTGTCCGTCAACTGTCGTTTAATAGCCCGAAACAGTGTACGCAATTTGTATTTCAACCCACGAAATATTCGAAATATCTGTGAACGGTCAGATAGATATAGTAAAATAATACTCGCTGTTGCCTCTTTTATATTATTATTTATTGCAGAGCCAGGCGTCCCTACCGTTGACGTGTTTAGTTCCTACGGTCTTTACACACACGGAATAACAAGTCTTGCTAATAAGTATATATTATAATGATTATTAACAAATAGAACAAAGTTCACTTTCACGGATGGATGAATACACTATTGGTGTGTATTAGTATAGCATCAGGTTCATGATGATAGCAATGTCTTCCTGTACATTTCGATAAAACCAACTATTTTCATCTGTTTGATGGAATATTCATATTATTAGGATGTTTGTTTTCGTCAACTGTGTGGAGCCACATAATTAGTGTAGATAATTAGAATTAGCCATCTTAGGACGTTATTATGGTAAGGAAGAAACCCCAATAAATGACTCGCATGACTCAAGGTACCTAAGAAGGGCGGTTTTTACATAGATTAAGAGGGACGCTCGATAAACCAAGGACTTCCTTGTCGACTTGTTGTCTGGAGTTTCTGCTTTGGGTGCATGACAATACTATTGCAGCTGTTAAATATGTTAACGACACCTGCCTGCGGCGGAACCTTACCTTTTCCTTCAAGCACGTCTCGTTGGTGATCCACGACTTGTCTGCGCATTCCATCAACGGGTATCTCACCTTCTTCTCCCGGGGCGATGGTATTGGTCGCAACAGATTTGTTTGAGCTCGACCGACACCAGTATGTCATACTGGTAGACTACTACAGTAACTTCTTCAAGATCAACGAGCTGAAGAAGACGACACAGGCTGTTGTCAATGCTCTACGGCCACACTTCGCACGTCACGGAGTTCCTTCAATTCTGGTCAGTGACAATGCTTCACAGTATGGGTCACAGGAATTTGCGAAATTTGCTCGTGAGTGGGGCTTTGTGCACATAACATCAAGCCCGCACTACCCGCAAAGCAATGGGAAAGCGGAGAACGCTGTGAAAATAGCTAAAGCTTTGCTCAAGAAGGCCAAACTGGATGGAAGCGACCCACTGAAAGCTATTCTGGAATGGCGCAACACACCAACAGAAGGCTTGCAAAGCTCGTCCGTGCAACGTTTGATGTCACGCCGGACTAAGACACTGTTGCCGACGCGAAACAGTCTACTTGCATAAAAAATCCAAGGAAGAAATATCAGCGATGCAATCGAACGACGAAAACGAAAGTACCAACGACTTTACGACACCCACTCAAAGCCGCCGAAAGAGCTAAATGTTGGACAGGCAGTCCGGATGAAACTGCCTGGACGCAACACTTGGAGTTTGGGTGTATGTAAACGAGCACTAGGACAGCAATCCTACACCGTGGATGTCGAAGGACACACCTATCGGCGCAACAGACGACAGTTGAGGGCAACCAACGAATCGGCGCCCTCAGTGACTGTTGCTCATGATTCCGATTCCGTGCCCCGTGCAACGATCTCCAAGCCGACCGGTCAACGACAACCGGCTGTTGTTGTTGACATTCCGTTATCGCCGTGTCCTCGCCCGAACACGCCGCGGGGGACACCGGGCATTATGCCGAGGCGAGACGAGCCAAGTGCAAGACGCATGACACTTCGAGATCGTGTTGACATTAAGCCACCACGACGACTCATTAACGAAATGTGAATCCCAAAACTGAAAAACAAAACAAAAAAATTAAAAACAAAAAGGGATGTCACGAGATACCCCAGCTGATGCCCAGCATGGAGGGTATATTTGGACTGATTGCCTAGCAACAACCTGTGGACTCTAATTAGCATATAGAGTAGTGGGCGCTGCCGCCGCTGTTAGTGTAGTGAATCAGTCTAGCCTAGGATTTAGACCAGTGCAGCTGTGTATCCAGATAATAACGTATTAAACATATTCTTCTCGACGTGTTGTTTGTATGTTATATAATACATAGATACGAGCAATACCGTTACAGTTGTGGGGGCTAAACCCACCAATATTTCGAGTAGATGGTTAAGCACCACCTCCAGTATTTTGTGAATCTGAAAATATATACACGTTTCAAAAGTAATGCGCGACAACAGCGAGTGCTGAAGTTCCGGTTCAGGGGCCGGTTTCATGAAGCAGCTAAGAACGTTCTTAACGCTAAGATGATTGTCTTAGTAAATGACGTGATTTTTAATATAAGCGAACATTGGAGTTTACGCAAACACGTGACGCTAAGTAATTGCGTAACTTTAAGTATGCTTCATGAAACCGGCCCCGATATACAACTCCTTCCGACATCTATGCATTTACTTACTTTTCTTCTACTAGAATAAATACGTTGACGGTTTGCTGTCCGTCAACTGTTGTTTAATAGCCCTGGCTGATCCCCTACGCGAAGTGAGGATGTTAGCCGAGTCAAAGTAGCTCGTAGCACATTGTAAACAACTCATGTTGTTGTGAACAAAATCGACTACATCTTATTAATAGGTAAGAATAATGGACCTTAACATACTGGTTTATCAAAACAGATATTATATCGTCCAGTTTCGTAGACCTGATTTAATCTTACAGAGAAAGGGATAACAGTTGAATGATAAATTACACAGGTCCCTTCAACACGGCGGGCGACGCCAGTGAAGGTGAATCTGGACATTTTATGGACATCTTTTGAGTTGTGGACTAAATTGGTTATTTCTGTACTAGTGAAGTGAAATGCATATACACACCATTTGTAAAACGTCGTATAAATCCTGATCCAGTTGTATAGCTTGATGTAATCCGATTTTATAACACAAAAACGACCACTGTCTGGAGACTCATCTGAATCGATGCAAACCTTGGCAATGGCCGCCTAGCGGACCCGCAACCTTTCTCACACGCGCACTGCTCATGCGCCTCGAAAAAGTTATGTTGCCTTTTGTTAGCGAGTACAATATGTCGTACATGCGATAACGACGGAACTACAACCAACGCTGTCTTCTATCGGGGACAGCAGCACGGTTCCTAAATGTGTATATCAATTCAATTAAAATGACGAAAACGTCAACGAACGGTAATATAATACTGTAATCAATGAAACCTGGACAGAGTGCGAACAATCACCGACTCAAGATAATAACGTGCTAAATAAAAGTGCTCTATAAGAACCATTACAGTATTTTTTTCATGATAACAATATAAAATATTTATATTAATCGTTATCAATTTATTTACATTCGCCAAATCCCTGCATGGAATTAAACAGTACCGTGTAACCAATAAACAGTGGAGGTCAACCGTTTCGCTTATATAGCGCTAATGATTCAGTCACACTATGCCATTTTCAATATAACAAATGATCATAAAATGTGTCGGACGTGTATATGTTATTTGTCGGAATGAAACAACTCATGAATGCCAGATTATACTGAAGTCTGTTCCGACGAATTGTTATAGGCCTAAGCTGAGAAAAATGTTGTCTGAGTTTAAAAGTTAGTCTTTTCTTCATCTTTGACAGCGGGTTTCTCGTGGCCTTCTTCTGTGCCGATGATGCCATCTTTGTTTTGTAGCTGAGCCATAAACGTTCCGTAAGGTTTCTTGGTAAGTGGGTCGCTCGACTTGTCTTGAACTATTCGCACACGATGTTTCGATTCCGCCCATGCTTGGCGTTCCCCTGAAACAATATTTGTATTATCTATTAAACTGTAAATTGTCTGACATGATTAATTAATATTTAAAAAACGAAACCTAATATAACACAACGTAAATAAACTTTTGATGATGCAGAAAACCGAATCGCCATACGTAGCGATTCAAACCGCTATTCAATATTTAGTTACACGCCAACGATGTTTTCTTCTTTGTTTTACGATTAAAGCCATTTGTTTGTTGTTACAATTGTTACTGTTCTATAAACGGACGTTACAGCACGGAACCGTTTATTGCCACGTTGTCCCCGAAAGTATAGCAGAAAAGAAAAAACAAAACGCATTGTATTCGGTATTTGAAATCGCACAAGGGTCAAAGGAACCAAGAAAGACAAGCAATACTTTTTAAATATGACACCTGAGATAATGATGGAATGATACTATATAGTAGAACCTCTTTAAAGCGGCCACCTAAATGATTTGACATGACAAGGTCTGACTAAAGTGGTGGCCGGATTAGAGCGACTGGTTAGATATACAAATGCCCAGTTCTTACAAAACGTTGGACATACATGTACATGCATATATAATCAGCAAATGTGTTCGGTGTTATAGTATGTATATATATATATATGTATATATATATATATATATAGGCATTCGTTTAGAATTAAATTGCCGCGAAGGTTATGATTATGTTTCGTTTTAAGTGAATATTGGCCGATGCCTAGGGAGTTTGGCGGCGCCTTCGCCGTTCATAACTGGCTGCATTATGGAAAATAGTGGTGTCGGCTTCACAAATTTAGCTTAACATGGGAAAAACCAAACAGAATATGATAATGTGGCCGTTTCCAACAACTTTCCGCTTTGCAGGGCTATACTGTATATCCTACTGACAACCTCAGCATAGCTTGGTGGCTCTCAATATAGACGGGAACTTTGTTGTGCTCAATGCCGACTTACCCGAACCAAAGAGAAGGTAGAATATCACGGTGAAGACGAGTATTGACGCCGTCAGAAAGAATACGTCGTGCCAGTTGTTGATTGTCTGTTCAACAGTAAAACAAACAATTCACAAACTTTGTAAAAAAAAAGTCATGTACGTTTGAACACAGTGCTGTTTGAAGTCAACAAGTTAACGCAGAATGTCTTCATTACCACTCCACGCTGCACGAGATCAAGACAGCTTTTGCTATTGCTGCACAAAGTCACGACAACTTGGGATATATTGCTGTACGTGATCAAGACAGCTAGTTATATTTCTGTACACGGTCAAGACACCTTGGGATATTGCTGCACAAGATCACGGCAACTTGGGATCAAGGTAGGTCAAGGACCGGTATCAAGTCAGGTTGTGCTTATTGGTGCAGACAATATACACAGCTTGTAACATTGAACGCCAACATATCAATAGAGATTTGGATAGCAGTGCAATACATTTAAAAGAAATGTGGTTATTGGACAGCACATCTACCTGAAACATCGGAGCAAGACATAGAGACGGCTTGTGATAGTGGATGACGAATTCAAGACAAGTAGGAATGTTATTACAAAACAACAACACAACGTATTTTTTCAAGAAATAAAATTCATCTTGGATAATGGTGTACAAGATCACCATGTTAATACACGTTACACGATATTTAAATAATATTAATTTTGCTCTCACAATACACCTACAATGATTTCTCTGAAACGTGCTGCCACAATAAATTGATCAATAGAAAGGCATTTCCGATTACCTGGTCTTTCGTCAGTTCACCAATAATAATAGGATTGACGATCCCAGCCACTGTTCCCCAGCTCGTAGTGATGGCAACCAAGACACTGGCATAGCGAGGTGCGAGGTCCAGGTGATTCACCTGCCAACCTGAACGTGATAGTTGTGTAATTACAACAACAGTCGTTTATGCAATTAGGCAAATGTGCTCGTGTGTATACATTAAAGACACGTGTGTGTGTGTGTGTGTATGCGTGTGCGTGCTTGTGCGCGTCCGCGAGTGCGTGCATGCGTATGCGTGTGCACATGGGTGCACACACAAATACGCACCCACACATTATATATATGTATATATATATATATATATATATATATATAAATAGTCATTTGCAAAAGGTTAAGACCAGGCACGATTTTTTGAAGAAATTTGACAAAACTATGATTTTTTGGCCTTCACATAACATTATATCAGTTTATTTCGCCAAATAAACGTAGTACAACATAATATGAAACTTTATGTCGTCCAAAAGTGTCAGTGTCTCTACTTTTCAGTATTTAGTGTGGCCTCCTTTGCTGTCAGTAACCGCCTGGATGCGACGTGGCATGCTAGAAACCAGATATTCGCAGTACTCCTGGGTGATTTCGGTGACCCAAACGTCCTTGATAGCTTGTTTTGAGCGCTTGATGGTTGTTTGTCTGCCACTTTATCCTTCATTGTAGTCCACAGGTTCTCAATGGGATTTAGATCTGGGCTGTTCTCAGGCCATTCCAGCACGGAGATTTTGTTCTTCTTGAGGAAAACAGTGGCTGCCTTGGACAAGGTGACAAGGAGCGCCATCTTGCATGAAAATCGTACATTTGTGGATGTCCATATGCAGTTTCAGCTTCTCCTTCAGCAACTCCACGTACCTAGGTCCATTCATAGTGGTGTTAGGTGGAATAAAATACAGACCAGAAGGGCCAAAACATGACATGGCACCCCAAATCATCTGACTTGGCGGGTGTTTCATTGTGGCTGCTGTATATTTCTCATCAAATCGCTTACCTACTGGCCGCCTAACGTGCCTCTTGCGAGGTATAAACTGTTACATGGTCGATTCATCTGAGAACAACACATTCTTCCACTGCGCGAGAGTCCAGTGGCGATGTCGTCTGGCAAAGTCCAGTCTCTTTTTTTCATCACATGTGTCAGGCGTGGCTTCCGGACCGGCTTGCGGGACTTGAGCCCAAATTCCTTGCTGAGACGTCCCGAAACAGTACTGAGACTTATTTCCGTACCTATTAAGCGTAAAGCAGTCTGAATTTTCTTGCATGAGCTCATTGGCGAGCGCATCACGATGCGTCTCATTGCGTGGTCATCCCTGAGCGTAGTTTTCCGTGGACGACCACTCCTTTTACTGTCACGAAAAGTGTCATCAGTATTGAATTTGACGATGGCGTTGTGCACGGCTGTCTTAGAATAACGTAATTTAGTTCTAATGACTCTTTCCGTATATCCTTCTCCATGTAGAGTCACTATTTGTGCCCTTAGAACCTCTGTCAAAGACGATTTTTTGCCCATTTCAGGGATGAAGACAAAACTTAAAAACACCTAATCGATACTGACAGCAGCAGACAAATGACTTGGAAGTACTGACTAGCGTATTGCTTCAAGGCCCAAATAGGATGATGCAATCCAGACATTATCTGACGCAATCTGATGCCATACCGTAGAATGCTTAAAAATCGTGCCTGGTCTTAAACGTTTGCAAATGACTGTATATATATATATATATATATATATATATATATACACACACACATACATATGCGTGCGTACAGACACGCACATACACGCATACACGCATACACGTATACACGCATACACACACAGATCAAATCATGTCCCAGAATTGTCTAATAAATTTCCTCTACACTGTTCGGTCTATTATTACAACATTATCACACTCCGCATTTTGGTAAGATGTATATTAAAATCAACGATGGATCTTGGATCTTGAATTTCATTATTATCCGAACCCTAAATGTTGGAATGTTACGGGATACTCTTACGGAGAGTGTTGAACAGCTGACGTTGCTCAGCATTCGGCGTGACGACGCGTGCTTGCTAAATGATCTCGTTGTAACAATGTAGCATGCAGCTGGTTTACCTGATATTGTGAGACCACTCGACGCCACACCGACAGTAAGAAAGACCATTGCTATACCGCCAGTTTCGACGAAGGCCAGGATGTACAAGCACGCCGCTTCCACGCCGAAACCTACAACACACGATCAGCCTTCAATTTCGAAACACTTAGATAATGTTAACACGCCTGACAACAAACCATGATGGTCTTGGTGTTGCGCTTGGTTCTTGTGAGAGACGCAATTGGAGAAAACAAAAACAAATTGATACACCCGCCCATAATCTCGAATCCGGTAAACTGCAAAAGTTCTCCTTTATTAATATGTATTAATATACCAAATGCATACTTCTAGCCGAAGTGTGTTTGATAAGACCGAAACCGAGTTCGCAGCTTGGACATTGCGCGCACGAAACGTTCAAATAATTATTGCACAGAAAACATTCAACAATAAATATATCAAATAGATAGGCGGAGCTAGCCGCTTGATCATGAAATTACTCTTCGGAGATGGGCACGAGTCAACCAGGAAGGCCGCATGTGGGTCGAAGTATAAATAATTCAGCAAACTTCCAGTCTAGGTAATAGCTACCACCCTCGGCTTGAGATGGTGATCCTAGACTGCGGAACACACCTGGTCGCGTTGTTATTACAGGTTGTCTTGGAATAACCTGCTGAGGCTTTGACATTTTAAAGTACTCCAATTTTATAATTCACGCGAAACGCTGATGATACTCCCGATTAAATGTACCGTGTGAAGTTATGAATAATTTAAAGTGGCAATCACCATAAGTAATCACAAGTCCACAATGTAATGGGACTAATGCTAGGCACGGAAGGTTTGTAGCAAATGTATTGATAACACCGGTCACCCGTGATAGACGCATTTAAGCTACAACGTCCGTAGAATGCTGCACCTACAGGATTGTTGTTTGTTTACTGATACGATTACTATAATTACAACAGCGAATGTTGACGACACTTGTCCAGCGTGTTAATCAGGTAACGACGATGGATGTCAGGTAACGAGTGTATTATTGACTTGTACAAACAATGTCCCGTACAATAGCATAGAACAATATGTTAACCGTTAATGGATGAACCGTTGGAGTCTGACTTACCAATGCAAGTGAATAGCTTCCTGACGATCGTCGGGGTCAACATGGGGTCAGTGATGAGGAAGTCCGCCAGAGGGCCGCTGCAAATGGCGACCATCGACAACAACGCGTGAGGCAGCGCAGAGAGAAGACCGTTCTGAGAAAGAAAACACGTGACAAACGAACAATTGCACATCCATCATGTGGCCTATTACCTAGCAACGAGGTCTTTCAAACAGTCAAAATGGATGCAGAACATGTGGTGTGTTCGGATATTCCCTCGAAAATTATGTTAAAATTCTGGCTCCAAATGCTTTTCTTTGCGACAAAAAATCAGGACAAAGTTGTTTAAGCGAGAACTGTACGCCGGAAAGATAGATTTAGCAGATGTCATGTCGTCTGTGTACCGTAATGCACATATGTAAACAGTTTAATAAGCAAAACGTAACGGAGGTCGACTGACATATCCATCACGTGACCCATTGTCTAGCAACAAGGTCCGTCGAACCCATACTCCCCAACAGAGGCACCACTCCATTAAGCCTCTATTGATAATAAATTCAAAATGGATGGTAACGGGGTAAAAATGGACGCAAATGGATTGGTACAATCTATTTGTAGGCTTGGCAATGTAATTTCTATTTATGCCATTTTAATTGTAACGTCATATAGTTTCAAACAACAACGAGCGTTATTGTGTTTCTAAACAAATGATCTACACCGACACTATGTATGTTTATTTCAATTTGTAAACTCCTAATCTTTGTCTAGACATCTCTCGATTTCAATTAGAGAGATAAATTGATTAGAAATACAATAAAGCTCATTTTAGTTTGAAACTATCTGATGTAATGCACATTCATAGTTGACGTGTCGTTGCCACGCTAACACCACTCGTTTGCACCAATTCGCCTGTAATCTCTTTGGGGTCGAAACCTTTTAGACGTAATTTGGGCGTTTACTATGATACAAATTGGTGTTCTAAATGGAAACAAATGCCATATTTTGTAGCAAAGTTCCTATTATAGAAAGTAGGGAGGAGTGAATGAAAACTATAATGATACGATACCCGGCCAATCACTGCACAGAGGCCTCGATGGTCTTGATTTCGGCGCTGATACAGACCACGCCCTTGAAAACGAAGATCTCACCACCTTGTTTTCTTGCGGTGGACAATGCTGAAACTATATGGGCTTGTGAATAATTACGGAGACCCTAGAGAAAATAAATATGAATGATACTCACTTCGGCCAGACTGTAGTTGAACACGTTCAGATAGGCTGGCTCGTTTGTCAGCAGCAGAAAGAAGACGAAGCTACGTGCGAAGTTGCACACATTCAGCGCATTTACCGGAAGTGACGTGAGTATGTCCCTCCAAGGAACCTTGTCGTTCTGAAAACAAAATAATAATGAAATGATTATATTGTGTCACTAAACATTATTGAATATATCATAACACTTGTTTATAGTTTAGTTTGAGGCTAAATCCTGAAGACAAAACTGTACAAAAGCATACTTCACAATGGTATATTAATATATATATATACATATATATATATATATATATATATATATTTATGTATATATATACATATATATATATACTAATATACGCACAGAACATTGATAGAAATTTGTATGTTAGTGATGAACTAACTAATTTGAAAACAATTACTATAAAGCTAACTACTATGCAGTTGCAATGACTATTTATTTTGTGTAGACGCGTGCACGACGAGAGAGGCATGTCATTACGTGATGCTTATCCACTCATGAGGCATGCCGAGTGCCATATCCATGTTGCATGACGAGAGGCATATCCATGTAGCATGACGAGAACAACATCCATGACGCATGACGAGTGACGTAATCATGTCGCATGACGAGAGGCATATCCATGTAGCATGACGAGAGGCTTATCCATGAGGCTTGAGGAGAGGCATATCTATGTTGTAAGACGAGAGGCATATCCATGTCGCATGACGAGTGCCATATCAATATATCACATGACGATAGGCATTTTCATGTCACATGACGAGAGGTTTATCCACGAGGCATGACGAGAGGCGTATCCATGATCCATGACGAGTGACATAATCATGTCGCATGACGAGAGGCATATCCAAGGAGCTTGACGAGAGACACATTCATGACGCATGACGAGAGGAATATCCATGTAGCATGACGAGTGGCATATCCACATCACAGGGCGAGAGGCATATCCATGTCGCATGACGAACGTCATATCCATGTCTCATGACGAGAGGCATATCAATGTCTACATTTTACGGTCTACAGGCGTGACAGGAGTCTTAGTGATAGAGGCACGAACAGAGGTACAACTTGTTTAAACAGTATGGCAGTTTCATATTGACACAACAAGATATACACCCATCCACACGGGAAAGACGAGAGTCATAGTCTTACTTTGTAGACGATGGCAGTATCTCCTTGTTTCTCCAATATAAAAGCTCGTTCTTCTGAACTGATGGTAGGATGCAGTCCAGGTGTCTCGTATGCCAGGCACAGCCAAAGGATGAACCAACTCACCCCGAATGCACCTACGAGTACCAGAAGATGATATTAGAATGATAACAGAAACATGCCAGCTTCATGCCGAGTCCACTTACAGTCTAAGCTAAATATGCATGCGAGTGGCTCAGTGCGCGCGATTTGTCATAGTGACTGAGAACTTAATTCGTTTTCCTCTCGTCATTGAATGGTATAAAAGCAGACAGCCTGTACCTAGTTATCTAGTTTTGTATTATTAATATAACATTCTTAAGACTATAAGACTACTGATTATGTTGTTGGTGAATTGCCCGTCAAAGTGTGCTTAGTAAGCCCGTAACAACGGTCGCAATTTGTTCATTCTTTCAGCAAGATGAAACATATCGTGCAAAATGTTAATAATATCCCCGTACATCGTTGCTTTTTAAATCAAAATATAATATGTGAACAACAAGCGTGGTGTTTTGTTAATGTATGATTGCAATGTGCAGTCTGAATAAGTGACCTTCGTTACTAACACGTTACACACCTTGTGGTATGCTTGACTCTTAATTCACACACCCAACAATACTAAGAGCAGTTGAAGTATGACTTATTCAGTGATGTATGGAAGGAGAAAGCATTTCGTAAGTTTTCAACTTCTGCTTTCTCCTTTTCAACAATAATTGTGAATTCAATTAAAACAATCATGTGTTTATTGCAATGTTATTGTCAAAATTAAATATATTGTATTGTACGTTTGACTAATCCAATCCCATGTGAACAATGATTATTGCATACACACCATGTATGTAGAAGATGTACGACCAGGCAAAATAGTGGGCCAAGTAGCCGGACAACACCATGCCGACCATCGGCCCAAGATAGACGCCTACAACATTAAAACGTTGGTTGTGTAACCTAAACGCGAACGGAATCTACACTACACACATATTGGTATCAATATGAAAACAGGATTAACCGAGTTTTTGTTAACTATTATAAGCATGTCGTAATTAGGAATAACAATGATTGCATCATTGAAGTCGTACGTGATGTAAAATCTATATCGCATATATGAGAACTTCGTTAGCATTGCAATAGCTTGCATCCATTCACGGAGCAAAAACGAGGCATGACAATAATGACAATTTCACACTAATGATTTTATACTCGTTTCAATTAGCCATGTAATTTCTGCCGCCGTCAGTTACGTCATGCTAATCCAATAATTCCGGGTAAAAAAGTTAAGTTCTTATATAATGCAATGTCAGTCCTTAGGACTGCTCGAAGCGCTTTACACTTTACTCCCTGGCAGACCTGTTCAATCGAACACCATCTTGACTTCTCTGGGAAGCAATCAGCCACACTGCAATTAGTACGCGAAGACCGTTCGTACACAAATACCCAACAATATCTATAGCCAGGCACTCTTTCATACAGTTGGGTAAACTGGGGCAACGTAGACTGAAGGATTCGAACCCGGGTTCTCTGGATCGAGAGTCCGATGCTCTAGCAACTGTTCTACCGCGCGCCACGATGAAACCCTTTGGAGAGCTGCTCGCCACTCGATTAGTGCAATGCTTCCATATTTCTGGCAACTATAAATATCTACCTTTCTGTTTTGATGCATCTCCAATTGGTAGATCAGATGGTAATGGCCAAAGGAAGCGACTGAACATAGGAAGAGGCAAGTGGACCTCAGCAGCTGGGAGAAGATATTTCCAGACTGCGCCCAGAGTTAGCGTATCAATATATAGATGAGTGACATTTGACCAGAAACGCTACATATCAGTCGGAACCTAAAGTCTGAAAACCAATGCTCGCTAAAAGTTGTCATCTCGGTTAGGGTTCTTTAGCAGCATGTAGTTGAACACCTTATGAAACAGCACCTTTATGTACAGCAGGCGTTTGTATAAGTGACAACACGTACCCGTCAAAACGATGGCACACATTCTGCTTCGTTCGTTTGGAGTCGTCCAATGTCTTAATATTGCGTAACAACTCGGAAACAAAATACCCTGCAGCAATAGAACAAAGGAAATGCGTAAGTATTATAATCTTCATATTACAAAGACCGATATAAAACTGATAGTCAGAAAGCACCTTACAAATAGTAATGACACAAAGATAAGTTACCGTGACCTCTCGTTATTAGGAATAAAGGGTAAAATCGGAGGGAGGGACTAGTTTGTTTTATGTGTTAATTAATATGATGTTCTTAATATTAGAATACAGTGACTATATTAATAAATATAAAACTGGGAACAGAATGGCTTCTTTCAACATAGGCTAATGGTAGAAATGTCATAAAGGAGACTCACCTCCGCCAAACCTTGAACAGCACGAACGACGCAGGTCATCGCGTAACCGACTTCGTTGATGCACACGGGAATGAGGAGATTGAAGGCGCTCGATACGATGATGCAACCACCAAACAATCTGACGATTAAACCAAACTAAATTCGCAATGAATATTAAGCACATTCAAAAGAGCACTGGAATATGACAAAACTATTACTGGACACGCATGTTCCTTCTATTAGACTGGATGTAGGGAGTCAAACAGACATTGACACCAAACAACATCTAACCAACCACAACAAAGGCCCATCTCTTGCACCAAACGTCAATCACAGGCTGTTATTTATGGGTAGTAGCTTCAGTTCGGAAAGTTCACAAAAACGTCACGCATTTCGTATCGGTTCAAGCCACTCCATCCAACCAATATACTAGTCTATACGTCGTATAGGACTTGCGATCTAAAATGACTTCCAAAACCACAGCCAATGCCCACTGGATTCAACTGTCGTGACATGGTTGCCAAGACATTACCCACCATGCACGGGGCCCAGTACTACTGATCTCAACAGTGCGCAAATGTTCAATAATACACTTGACGTGTGATAGGTGGCAATACGCGGCGACGACCAACCCAATCACTCACACGTACGTAATGTTTAAAATTATGTTTTTGGGACATTGTAGCTTAAAATAATACGACATTGTTTTAATATAAATCAGTATATAAGACGAGGAATGCAAAGCATACATGATGACTATTATTTAGACAAACTACACACCTGTGCGAGGGGACCTTGGTCGTCAGGTATCCACCGGGTAGCTGGGTGACGAGGTAGCCGATGTAGAAGGCAGCATGCAAGAAGCCAATCATACGGGAGTCCCATTCCACGTTGGGTAACTGACAACCAACACGCAATACATGCAATACATACAATACGTTACAAAGTCGGATTTAATGCAGGGCAGTTACCCAGGAACAACCTCAAAACTAGTTTTAAGGGGCCTCCACACAATGCAGATGGCTTTCAGAATAGTGTGTGTTATATAATATTACATAAGTTTTATATTCCGTTGTTTTCTCAAACATGTTTTACTACGCTCTGTACATATTTAGATATCACTTGTTATAGCACTCTGTCAATTCATATATATATATATATATACATGCGTCTGATTTATGACTTTGGCAGTGATTGACCGTTCATTCTATCGTAATATCTCTCATTCATCATATATATATATATATATATATATATATATATATAAGTTACACTGCAGCAATAGTCACACCATGTACGGCATATGTGACTAAATATTGAACAACGGTTGCGGGCTGGTTTCCACAGGCAGTCGCGCTTTCTTTGCAAAGTAGAGCATTCATTTCAGCGGCATAATGTGGCGTAACAAATAGTAGGCCCTGGCAGTATCTACCGAATCTTACAGGATACTTCCATTTTGGTACGTTAAAGCCATGTAGGCATTCTACTGCATGGGTTTCCATTACGCACCCTGTAGTTAGATAGCTCCCTTCGGTACTCAGCACACCGGTATTACATAATTTTTATAATCACAACACTACGGCGTGGAGTGACACCCTTGTGGGCTTGCTTACTGATGATCGTGCGTCGCGAATATTTCTAATATATTTGTTATATTAACAGGGTTTGTGATTTTGTTTTAATCGAATCCATCCGTGCCGCTGTCTGGTTGGCACAGAGTTATTGAACGCATACGCTCGGTTTGTTGGCGTTTCACCAGACAACCAAACGGTTATGTAACAGCTGCACACGAAGATAAACGGACAGTCAGCGTACTGTTCGATCGCACGCGGACCCACGCACGCTCATGTAAAAATAAAACCAATGATACCATGCTATATGTTTTGCGTAGGAAAATACAGCTTTTAAAGCTATGTTGCTAGCTTAGTACTAAAATGGAAGCAACCGAAACACAAACATTGCAAACCGTGAACTACAGCCATAATATTAAAAAAATCTTATCTCGACAACCTTATAAATGTTCCATTATATTAACCACTGTCGTAATTATTTACAAGTCGAGTATTTGGATGCCTCCAACACCTAATCTTCTAATCACTTTTACATGTTTGTCCAATGCAACAGTCTTTACATGCAACGTTATCAGTATTGTTTTAATGTTAAAGTTTCATTATATGTTCCATGGCCCGGAATCAACCTGGTTGGTAATTATTAACAGGAAGTCCGCTGAATATTGTTTTTCTTAAATGTGGGAATATCCAGACGGTGATGAACACCGTAGACGTTAGCGATTAAACCAACGGGCATTCGTTATACTATTGTATTGCCAACATAATTATTTACGATCTGTATGTTTTGTTTACTTTTCGCAAGAAAAAGATTCAAAGAGCGAACAATGTTTCGGGCTTATTAAACGCAATTTTACGGTGTACACTCAGCATATTTGTACTCGTTCTTGATTTAAGAACATTTATATTAATTAATACGCAACACGAGGAACAGAAGACCTCCATGTAAAGTTGCATTCTGAGATAAAGTACCATGTTAAACCTGTTTTAAAGAAAGTGTATATAAAGCATGGACACTATTTACTTATACATTTTTCAACATACTTGGTAATGTGTCACTTTAACATTTGATATGTTATTCAATAAATTAAGATTTTGCAAAATTGCCTGTTCCCAGGTCCGGCCAGCGGAATAATAATCTTGACACGCTTATGTATTTGTGTCGTCTTTTGCGCAGTTTTATCTTAAAATTACATATTATATAAACAACGTATATAATTATGGAGTTGAGGAAAGTGACATATACTATATGGGGCATGTTGATTTACTGGAAGTCTGTATTTAAAAGGTGGGCGATATCAGAATTAAGCTTTAATATGACTTAGGGTTGGTATGTTTGCAAGGTTTAATGGGAAAATGTACTTACACTTTCTCTAGCACGGTCTGTTCCGACCTTGGAGTGCGGCATGACGTCCAGTATTGTCACGACAGTAACTGCCATGTTGACACGCATGGCGTGCGACACAAGCATCCCTATACTTGTCAGTGTAATCGTCACGTAACGCTTCGGACAATGCATGTTCGTCTTTCGTTGTTTTTAAACTACGGATATTGTCACGGTGAGACCTTCTTCAAAAGAGCCAACGCCACTAGTCACCACACCTTCAGAAGTGAGCAAGAACGACCGCTGTAGAAATAAAATGACTGACGACGGTAGAAGTTACGTGGTTCTGTAGAATTCCCCGTCTTCATCGAGTCGAGCTATGCAGTGGTTTTCAGACCTGTCGTCGTGAGCCACGTCATGCATGAATAACAGAAGTGTCGTTATTCATGGGCTGGCAACATAAAACATGATTGTAATAGCAATTTAACATAAAAAAAGGCCTACCACGGTAGATGAACAACCGTAGATGACATGCCATACGTTCGCTGTCCTGGTTAACAAAAAAAATGACAAGCAAGAGCGATGTTAGCCCGTTACACATAAATTATATCACTAAATATGTAAATTATAAATTTCAAACTTCAACATCACTGGATCAAAAACTATTTTGCTCTCCAGGATAACATCACGATACCCGACTACAAACTAATTGCATAATTTGTCTACCTATCGTATTCTAAACAGACTTAAATGCACAGTGTCAATTTCAAACATAGTTTTTGCGTTTTATTGTCACCATGCTTGTTTTTATTTGCCAAATTGTAAGTGTGTGTTTAATCAAAATTGACAATAAATGTAATACTGTAGTTTGTTATTGTTCACTCATTTTGATCGAATCAGTGGCTGTAAGTTTGTAATTCTAGAGCTGAACATTAAAGCTGCAAAGCGTACAACGTGCCCGTGGATGCCCCGTGACGCTGTCAGGTGATGTCTCCAGGTCAAATCCTACTCAGTGTTAACCAACTTTAGGCGGTGTGAAACGTCAGCCACCGAACACATCTGACATTGTTATTGCAATGTGTAGGTGACGTTCATCACTTAAAGGCAAGTTGATCGATGAAATAATGGGCCTAAATTGCATTATCAAATTAAGATGGCAGCCATCACCGGAACAAGATGTTTTATCGTGTCACATACTACTGGGTTGGCTTCGTATGCTTATTTGCATTTAATGAAAACATGTCAAGATAAGTTTTTAGATACCGCGGCAAAATTGCTGTACACTTTACTCTCTGGCAACCTGTACAATCAAACACTCGGAAGTATTCAGCCACCAACGTTGTAATTACTGCGCGAAGACTAAACGTATATAAACATCCACCAATGTATATAACTAGGTACTCTGATATTATGATTTCTAATTGTTCTGGACTTGTCCAGAATCCTGTATTTGTATTTGAAATTAATAGCTGACATGTTTTGGTCAAATAGACGGCAAATGCAACAACGTGAAGTTTGGGTATTTGACAAGCATGGACTTGCATGTTTAGGCATCTTAAGTTATTGATCAATGCAGACCTGTAACGAAATTATCATTTGCCCATTCTTCGCCATTTAAAACAATATATAATGATAACTTCTGAATACTTGCAACATTTCGTACAACATGCTGAAAAGCAAACAACGCTTCCAAGTTCCAACATGCACAATAATATGGTTAAGTAAATATAACACCACTAACTTCTAACTGAATATTACGTAATTGATTAATTGTACCGAGTTTGTTGTGTGAAACTCTTTGCTTGATCCAGTGTTGACCATATCACCATCAAAAAAACATTTCTAAACACAATCTTAAAGGGAGACAATATGGTCCTCTACCCTGAATTCAATTAGGCAACGTAGTAATTTGTAACATGACGTCAGCTGTGTTGAACGTGGGAAATTGTTCAACTAAAAAAATGGCATCGCGGTTAACTCGACAACATTGCCAATAAAGCTTGTTTTGAAACTAGATGTTTTGTTTACCATTTGAACATGCTGCGGGGTCGTATCGCCCATATTGCGACCGTTGATACGGATTTACTAAACACAATTTGGCGGCTTCAACATATTTACTATAGTCTTGCGAACATTATATTAAATAGCTAATGTAAAACCAGTAACGTGCAGCCGCCTTTTAAAAGGCAGTGGTAGTAGCAGCAAGTAGTAAAACTTTTATTTCACGATGGTAACCACTTAGTGCTGTTGCAAGCAATAGGGCGTTTGTAATTCACCTACCATTCTAATTTCCCGGTGTGCACTGTAAAAAAATGGCTCATGGTAGTCAGCGTATAGGTCATATTTTCCAACGTTTAGCGTCATTATCGTTGCAATTATGTATAATTTCGCAGCAAGTGCGTGGCGGGCACGCAGCAGCCAGCAGTGAATGGCACTGGCAATATGGCGTTGCAACACTAGTTTATACTGGTGTAACTTAATTCACAGAAATGGCATCTCTGTGCATACAGTAGTTATTTGGGATCGATACTTTGGATAGTAATTTTCGCTTAAAATGTTCGGGCGTCTCAAACGATAAGAGAGAACGACACTTTGGGATTTAAGGAAGATATCATTATGAATACTGAAACACGTGAAAATAAAGATAGCTGGGGAGGTTGTTACGGACAGGACATGTACAAAAAATGAGAGAGTAAAGTTTGATGGCATTGGGAACAAAACACGAGAAGAAGAGCGATATTATGATGGAGAGATAGCTTTAAGAAAGATGCTGAGAGGGCAGGGACCAATAGCCGATACTTTGAGAGAAGGAAAATGAATCACAATAGACGAAGGGGATAGGCGAGAGGGGAGAGGGGGAGGGGAGAGAGGAAAGGGGAGAGCGAAAGAGAGATGGAGAGAGAGAGGGGCAGAAAGAGAGAGAGGGGAGAAAGAGAGAGGAGGAGAAAGAGAGAGGGAAAAAGAGAGAGGGAAAAAGAGAGAGATGGAGAGAGGGGAGAGAGATAGAGGGGGTTGGAGAAAAAGAGGGGGAGAAAGAGAGCGAGAGTGAGAGAGAGGGATAGAAAGAGAGAGGGAGAAAGACACATAGAGAGAGGGGGAGAGAGAGGGGGCAGAAAGAGAGAGAGGGGGGAAGAGAGAGAGAGGGGGGAGAAAGAGAGAGAGGGAGAAAGAGAGAGAGAAGGGAGAGAGATAGAGGGGGGACGAGGGAGAGAGGGGGAAAGAGAGAGAGAAAGGGAGAGAAAGATTGAGAGGGAGGGGGGAGAAAGAGAGAGCGAGAGTGTGAGAGAGAGGGAGAGAAAGAGAGAGAGAGAGGGGGGGAGAGAAAAGGGGGAGAGAGAGGTGGGGGAGAAACAGAGAGGTGGGGAGAAAGGGAGAGAGAGGAAGAAAGAGAGAGGGAGAGACAAAGCGAGAGGGAGAGGGAGAGAGAGAGAGAGAGAAAGAGATAGAGAGAGGGAGGGGGAGAAAGGGAGAGTGGGGGGGGGGAGAAAGAGAGGCAGAATGAGACAAACTAAATAACGTGGTCCCCACTCCATTCTATACAGAACCTCGTATGTCTTACGTTCGAACTGTGCCACAACGTTTCCTCGAAAGGCCATAAAAGCAAAGCAAACTTGCTTATTCATATTTTAAAATGTGTTAATACGGATTCAAACAAAATCGGAGCGGGAAACACATCCTTAAAAGACAAATCTGGAGTGACCGCTGGTATGGTACACTGTAGATACATTCAGCAAAGAAAATTAATCTGATCGCGAACGGAAAAACCATATTTCAGTACGAACCATTACACATGGTGCACGATTTGTCGGCCGACACGACAAGGCATTTCATCTCAGCAAAGTGTATGTATTCCGATGAACAACGGTCGTTGAACCGATGCATCGGGTATGACTCACAATTATTTCATCGTACATCTGCCCAAAATTGGTTTTTAAAAGGCTATTGCTGTTAATTTTACACGTACATAGCGTTGGAACGTGGTGAATAGTGATGTGCTGAGGCTCACTAAAACCCTACAACTGCACCTCTCTTGAAGCTCACCAAAACACCAACTGCATGCACACGCTTGCCGAACTATTTTTGGGTTAACTATGTCTCCCTCCACCCACCCCTTCCACCAATCGAAACTATTAGCGGCAGCCCCCCCCCTTCCGACGTCTATATGATGATAGATCCACGCAATATATGGTCTATGTGCGTAGCGGCCTATGCGTGTATGGTTATGTATAGATCTATGTGACTGGCATATTTTTGCATTTGTCTTTAATTTTCCTATATACTCTGTTGCGCCACCATATGTTAGCATGGAAAACTGATAGGCGACTAAGATAGCCCCTGTTTCTTATTCTGAAACACGGCTGATGTAGCCTACGCTGTCTAAGTGTATCTATACATGACTATGTTGTGTATGCATATGTACAGGCCTGTATCACGTCTGGACGAAACGTGATCTGCTTACCACCTATCGATGTACCCGGCAATGACCCAAGATCCCCCGCAAATCTGGTTAAATAACAACACGACTGCCGTAATCGTAGAAACATCATCGCCACTTATCATCCACACCCTATTCTAGTATCTTGTAAGCAGAAGCAACGATCGCGATTTAATAATTACAATATCGCCATCTCCTCTAGACTAGTACGTTCGAAACAACAATCCAGCAAACTTATTTATAGCCGGTCCAATTGACACAAGTTTCGACAAACAAACCCGTTATGCTTCAGTGCGTGTTCCTTACCGGTCGTGCCTACGGACGCCAATTCTGTGATGGTTCCACCCGTTTGCAGCCGTGCGAAACAGTTCCATCATCTGAATTCGATCTAAAAGCAGCACATATACGAGAACGACTAAACAACGAGGAGATGGCGCGTCAAGGACCCGCCTACGGCGACTGATGTGGTTTCTGGTTGCCGCAGCTGATGCGACTGAACGTTGATGGTCGGTTGCCTTTTGTTCGAGGTCGCCACCAGTGACAGCATCGGTTGCGTAATTGCCGCGGTGGTAGGCTGGCCGAGGTTTGACGGGGAGATGATGTTCGGTTATACTGAATGGGCCGGATAAGTCTAAATTAAGTCACTACTGTTATATCTTAGATAAGGCAATATGTATTTCTTTGATTATTAACACTTATCAACGGTTATCTGTATTACAGGGTTTTCATTTTTTTTAACTCGTTTCTACTACAGCACCTTCTGGAGGAAAGTGGTTCACCCCTCAATACTATCAGGAAGAAGAAAGGCTAACGAGAAAAGCATAGCTTATCAAAAACCTTGTTGTGTGTTTTGAGATACATCTGCAATTTGTGTAGATCAGAGGCCAATGGACAAAGAAAGCGACTTAACGCAGAATGAGCCGAATTATCTCGGGGACTCACAGGTGATGCATTTATAATGATACACAATTAACGTATTAATTTATAGATTAATACATAGATGTATGCATTGTAGGCCTACCGTCGAACACATTATTCAGTATAGACTGCAAACCGATACTTTCGCATTAAAGGTAGACTTACCCGTTTCTGATACAGGCAATTTGATATATGTTTATTGGCCTACTGTGAAATTCCATTAGTCGTAACATAATGTTAACGCGATTGACAAGAAACACGACATTTAATTTTGTGTGCGATGCTGTTAATATAATATACAATTATTAACTAAATAATATTACGGGACACTCACGGTTTTTTTTCATTTCGTTTTTATGCATATCCAAGTACGCGTGCTCGTGTGTTGTGTGTTGTGTGTTGTGTGTTTCACTGGGTTGCGTACGTTCGTACTTATGTACATGTGTATGTGCGTGTGTGCGTGCGTGTGTGTTTCATAAATAGTTCTTATATTGGTAGTGCCAAAAGAGCTGTCAACGATATGATGACAAATGCTATGTGATGATCGCTAACGGAGAAACCATTTATGAATGCCGTCCACCACATGTGGCGTATGATCGATTGACACACACGAGTGCAGAACTGTGATATATTGCGTAGCATCGCGATTGAATTAGTACCTTCCGATAAACAACAGCTGAATAACTAATACGGAGTGTTGTCTCTTGTATCACAGCCATACGCGTACACCTGTCCACACATATTTGAGAATGCAATTTAGAACAAATATCTGCTAACCGGATTTGTGATGGTGATGGCAGATTCTTCACTTCCGAAGATCAGTACGGAAATATCTGTCCCTGGGGACGACAGCACGCCTTCTGGTGGCAGTAAAGGCATTCTCTGGACTTGGAAGCTCGGAAACAGGTTGTGCAAATGTATAGTTTATCAGAACTTACCTAAACTGCAGATTCTTTCCTCCACCTACGCTTCTCCTCATCTGCTTCTCTTATGGAATGTTCAAAGTCCTGGGCTGCTCTCCTGGTAGTCGCTCTCCAGTAGTTTATGTCCGCTGCTAGCTGTTCCCAACCTTTTTTGGTCCGTATATGCCTGGGTGAGTTGCCGCTTCAGCTGG
Organism: Paraescarpia echinospica; assembly: GCA_020002185.1. Taxonomy (NCBI): domain Eukaryota; kingdom Metazoa; phylum Annelida; class Polychaeta; order Sabellida; family Siboglinidae; genus Paraescarpia; species Paraescarpia echinospica. Next base: position 50,034,809 of record CM034536.1, read on the forward strand.
TCCTTGCAGCACCTGTGCGGGGCTCCTCTGTCTCGTGTGCCCCGACGAAGCTCACCATAAAATACACCTTTTGGCATTCGTGTGTCGTCCATGCGCGAGACGTGGCCTGCCCAGCGGAGCTGCCTGAACATCAACATGGCTTCGATGCTCTGGGGTCTGCCTTTTCCAGGACATCATTTTGGAGACATAATCCTGCCAATGGATTCCCGTGAAGGAGCGCAGAAATCGCTGGTGGAACCGTTCAAGCAGTTGCACTTACTTTCTGTAGAAGACCCATGCCTCAGCCCAATACAGAATGGCAATGACGACGACAGCCTTGAACTATTACGAGTATCTTAATTGATAGACGCAGCGAGTGGTTCTGCAGGCGACCAAATGAGCTGTTGGCTTTGGCAGGGCGGTTGTCCACATCTTTGGCTGCTGTTGCATCATTTACGATGACACTTCCAAGGTAAAAAAAGTCCTCAACTGGGTTGACATCAATCTTGATCTGGGGTTGGTTGTAAGCTCCATGGGATAGTTTCTGGTGCAGGACATCTGATTTCTTTAGGCTGATGTTTAGGCCAACAGCTGTAGCTGTTTCAGCGAAGCGGTCGACCACTGCCTGAAGAGCTTCTTCAGTGCCAGGAATGCACAGTCACCTGCAAACAGCAGCTTCAAGATAATTTCTTCAGTAGTCTTGGCTTGCGCAAGGAATCTGCGGAGATTGAATACATTCCCATCCGTTCGGAACCTGTTTTAGATGCCGTCTGTAAGGTCCTACTTGGCTCATGTAGCGTTAAGCTGAAGAAGATCGCAAAGAGCGCTGGGGCCAGCACATATCCTTGTTTTACACCGTTCTCGACGGGGAAGGGATCGGATAGATCACCTTGACATTTCACTTGCTCATTCTGGCCTTCTCCAGTGTCCATCTCGGCTGACTGTATCAAAGGTTTTGGTCAAGTCAATGAAAGCCGTTTACAGTCCCATATTCGGTTCCCTGCACTTCTCTCGGATCTGCCTTAGCACGAAGATCATATCTTTTGTCTCTGCTCGAGCATAAGCAAGACGACGTCAAAACGAAATAATTGACAGCCACGACAGCTGCCACCTGGTGAATATGCATGTGATTAAAAGGCACTAAACTACGAAAAAAGTTTAATATCGATTTATTTTGTGTGTGACATGTTTCAATATAAGTTTAGTATTGAATAGTCGTTACAGTATAGTATTATCTGATAAAAGTGTATCCTTATCTAATTTGTTATTTCATAGATTGCCTGAGAGCTAATCGTCGTCTCTACCCGAATCTGGAGTAAAGCCCCCTACCGGTAACATTGGCAGGAGCTAAATAATCCAGGTCGTAGTGATGGGACAATGCTGCCACCTCATGGCGCCTGGGTAATCGAGGCTAAGCCTGGCTCAGAATCGCCTTTTTAATGTTATCCGCTAGATGGCAAAACTGGTATACTCATGAATTAAAGCGTCATCAATTTATGAAGTGATATGTATGTTTTCGATAAAGAAATGAAATTACGAAATAGTGCTCGAAATAGTATTATACAAAATAAAATGAATCTTAAGCTAAATGAACACAAACAACACTTTCGAATACTCTACGGGATTCGAACTGAGGACCCTAAAATAGTTGCTCGACACGCTACCGACTTAGCCAACAAGATCAGTACGCTTTAGTTGTATTTTGGCGACTACATATATTAGTTAGCAGTCTGACCGTTGCGCGCGACATCGATTGCACTTTCTTTAGTTAAATTTGTCCTTGTTTGGTATTTATATCATGCTTATTAACACTTTATCTTTTGTCTCTGCTCGAGCATAAGCAAGACGACATCAAAACGAAATAATTTACATCCACAAGAGCGGCCACCTGGTGAATATGCATGTGATTAAAAGGCACTAAACTACGAAATAAAGTTTAATATCGGTTTATTTTTTGTGTCACATGTTTCAATATAAGTTTAATGTTGAATACTTGTTATAGTATAGTATTATCTGATAAAAGTGTATCCTTATTTAATTTGTTATTTCATAGTTGGTCTGAGAGCCAATCATCGTCTCTACTCGAATCTGGGGTAAAGCCCCCTACCAGTAACATTGCAGAGCCTTAATGTCCCAGGCGGTTGTGAGGGACGAAAAGTGCTGCCGCCTAACAGCACCTGGGTAATCGAAGCTAGACTTCGCCAAAATGCGTAGGGAGGGGCGAGTGCTGCTACCACACGGTGCCTGGATAATCGAGACTAATCTGAGTCCGAGTATGCTAGCAGCTGTATAAACATCGAGTGTTTGATTTTATGATCTTTTATACCATGTATTGATGTAGATTTTGTTACGAGATATCAACTTTTGGATTGTTACAAATTAACGAAGGAAACTGTAATGCTAATTGTACTCCATAAGGTTAAATGACGTCATTATATTGGATACTTACGTCACGGCTTTATTTGCGTTGTTAGTGGCCGTGACGTTTCGGTTTGCTTTTCCGAAGAGGTAAGAGGCATTTTCTTCTAACTTTTATCCAGCAAATTCGTTCGAGAAATATTGAGATTTTGCTTCCGATGGTGATAACTGTGAACGTTGTTGGGTAATTGAGCCTGTTTAGAAACCAAATGACGAATCCGGGCCCATCTCTGTGTGTGTGTGTGTGTGTGTGTGTGTGTGTGTGTGTGTGTGTGTGTGTGTGTGTGTGTGTGTGTGTGTGTGTGTGTGTGTGTGTGTGTGTGTGTGTGTGTGTGTGTGTGTGTGTGTGTGTGTGTGTGTGTGTGTGTGTGTGTGTGTGTGTGTGTGTGTGTGTGTGTGTGTGTGTTTGTGTGTGTGTGTGTGTGTGTGGGCGTGTGCGAGGCGATCGTTTTTTCTCCAACGAAGAAACGCGACAGTCTGCCTGCCAATGTACACATTACAGTAGCCGGCCATCGAATTCAACCATCATCGTGCGTGCGCAGTTTGGGTGTGCTATTTGATAGCAACCTGAAAATGGAACAGCAGATTGCCAACACTGTTAAAAGTTGCTACTATCATATTAGAAACATTGGGCGAATTCGGCCACATCTGATGGAAGAATGATACAAGACACTTGTTCACGCACTAGTGACATCCCGTTTAGATTATGGGAATGCACTTCTTTATGGTCTCCCACACATGGTGATGCAACGTCTACAAAGGGTGCAGAACTGTGCCACTCGCCTAATTACTCGCACGAGGAAATCGAACAAATCACGCCAGTGTTGCAGCCTTTACACTGGCTACCCGTTCATTTGAGACCGACCTACAAAGTGCTGCTGTTTACGTATTGTGCCTTGAATGGTCTAGCGCCGGACTACATATGTGAATTAATTGGCTACCGTCCCATCAACAGAACTCTACGATAGGGATTTTCCTCCGGGGCGCGCCCGGGTTAAGAGATAGGCAATTTTTTCCCCATGTTAAAAGAGAGGGATTTCCACCAGAGCGCGCCCGGGTTAAGAGATAGGCCATTTTTACCCCATGTTAAAGGGATAGGGATTTTCCACCAGAGCGCGCCCGGGTTAAGAGATAGGCCATTTTTATCCCATGTTAAAGCATAGGAATTATTATCGTAAACGTATACGACGAAATTTTGAATTTTCCTCATGTTAAACCATAGGAGCTATTATCGTAAAGGTATTTGACGCCTTTTTCAAAACAATAAAATATACCGAACAGCATTTGAATATGTCACACACGAGATTGCTTGGCCCGTTGGCCGACGCTCCGCCAAGGATCGAGCCCTTATTTGGTTAACGATGACATGTCTAAAATGTGGTGTTATAATAAGGCGTAATTTATAATAAAAGGATTATAAATTATTATAAATTATCATAAATTCAGCAGAGGTCGGTTTATCTGAAGTAATGTATACAACATGTAGACTACATATAGGACTATGTTATAACAGAACCCATAGCCTTGTTTTTTCGAACAGAGCGACCATCTTGGAATTATACCTTTGGTATCATTCCAAGATGGTAGTACCTAAATTCGTGTCTCTTATAAAACTCGTACTCGAGACGTGTCTGGACATATTTGTTTGTTGCGAGCGTGAGCGTGCGCACCCTGTATGACGTCATCAAACTGCTACGCGCAGTAATTTTGTACGCTAGGTGATTTAGTCAAACAGGTAGTGATTTGGTTAGCCATGGTTTTGAACTTGCGCGCTTGAATATAATTCCATCATTTGGCGTCATGGTCAGTGAGTGACGTCATGGTACGCGCAGTAATTTTGTGCGCGAGGTGAGTTGGTTATACAGGTAGTGGTTTGGTTAGCCATCGTTTTGAACTTGCGCGTATGTAATGTAATTCCATCATTTGGCGTCATGGTCAGTGAGTGACGTCATGGTATGCGCAGTAATTCTATACGCGAGGTGAGTTGGTCAAACAGGTAGTGCTTTGGTTAGCCATTGTTTTGAGCTTTCGCACTTGAATATAATCCCATTATGTGGCATCATCAACAGTGACGTCATGGTATGCGCATTAATGTTGTACGCGAGGTGAGTTGGTCAAACAGTCACAAAAGAGTATTAGCTATTCTCATAGGTTAGAAATTTCGTCTTCATTCGGCACGCCCACGTGACCTTTATGTTCTGTCGAACTGTTATAAAAGGCCTGCGTCTGTTTTTTGTGTTCATTATATCTTACATTTTGGAAGATGAACAACATGACTAGTTCTAACGTCCGACAAGAGAGTTTGCTACCGAAGGCGCAGCCTGCTCTGGCCACGGGCCCACTCGACTTCTCAAAACCGACAATCAATCCGGACCAACAGCCAACGACCAATTCAACGATCAGTTCGACAACCAAATCAATTTCGTCACCAGCTCCGTCAACCAATCCAACCATCAACCCGACGTCTTCACCTCCGACGAAACGTCGGAAGCTTTTGCCTCGTTATACTTGCTGTATTTGTGGCAGTACCTTCAAGTATAAAGGAAATTGGCCCGCTCATGTGAAGCAGGGCTGCTGCCAAAGGAAGCAAGATAAACAACGGCGACGTAAAGAACAACTTGAAGAGATAACAGTAAGCTTAAATTTTTCATAGTATTCAAATGCTATTCATGTCATTTTGTTAGAAAATTTTCAAAAGAATATAATATTATATTTTTCTTATACATACCAGTTGACCAATTATTATTAAGCTCATCTCGTCACTGTTTCAGCGACAAGAAAAGGAGCGTATTGCTGCAACCGTCGCTACTTCTGCCTCTTCTCCTGCCGTCGAGACAAATATCGGCCCTCCAAGCGACTGTCTCCACTGCTGAACACACCCAAGCAGTGCAAGGATAAACGACGACAGTCTTTACATAGTAGAGTTGAACTTACTTCAGATGGTTGCCTGTTTGCAAACTGGTTTGAACTGGTATTCGCTGTGCAAGTCTGATCTACTCTACAGCCCGTGAATGTGTATTTTCTACAGCCCGTAAATGTGTATTTTCTACTCTGCAGTCCGTGCTCGTTCGGCACGCCCACGTGACCTTTCGGTACATTCACTAACTATATAAACGCGGAGCTCTACCAGTCGGACCATCATTCGTATCACAACGACACCACGGCTAACATCATCATGTTGAAGCTATCATATTACTGCCCTTGCGATGCGGCAGACTCGAGTGATGAGGACGAGGTGACCAACCGCCCTTCCGTGCCGACGGAACCACAGGGCGAGGACATCTGGTACACTGCTCCTGTCGATGTCCCAACTTCTGCCGATACGATCGTTGTGACAACTTCCGCTCCCGCCGATGTCGCAACTTCTGCCGATACGACCGATGTGACAACTTCTATCGATGGTACCAATGTAACAACGTCCGCTCCTGAAGACACCACAACTTCTACTCACGTGACCAATGTCACACTTTTTGGGTTAGCATTAGGATTCGGGTTGGGGTTATGGTTAAGGTTAGGATTTCGGGCAGCGTTAGGGTTAGGGTTAGGATTAGGCTTAGCGTCACAATTAGCTCCATAACCAAGGTGTGCAAAGCTGAACTCTCAAGATGACACTATCCATGTGTAGTATCAATACTTGGTTGCAAGAAGTCGTTTCGAAACAGTGGCGAAACACTATGACACAAATGGTTCTTACACTAATGGAGGATGTGGTTGATTAACGACTGGTTGACTGTCTGGAACAATACCGCAACCAAGTATCCGAACCGACTTTGTTGGACTCACAAGGGCTCCTCGCCGTATGGCAGGCAAGACTGAAGTAGTGAGGTGTGGTAATGTCTTGTACACGATTAAACTTTACAAGACTCTGTATCAATGTCTAGTCTCTGGTTCTTGCAGTTATGGAGCGTGACATGTAAATACGTTTGTGTTGTTCACAAATAAAATGTGCAAACCTCATCTTGTGTCTTTTTTCGTAGTGTAATGCAAAGCATACGTTGGGAACCTTAATCATTGTCTTACACTTCACAAGTAAAGAGACTATCCGTATTGTCAATATCAAGGTCATCGATTTGCATAAAACAGGTTCGTGTACGATATGCAAGACACACGAACAGTACCATGGATCAAACTTAACCAAATTCAGACCAACAAATTCCACGAATCAGACTTAGATTAACGAGTTGCAAGAACCAATCTTCTACGACTCTCTTCAGTCCACCGAATACACAGGTGTGTGGGTGATTGTGTGTGTGTGTGAGTGTGTGTGAGTGTGTGTGTGTGAGTGTGTGTGTGTGTGTGTGTGTGTGTGTGTGTGTGTGTGTGTGTGTGTGTG
>CM034536.1:50042538-50112538 GCA_020002185.1 Paraescarpia echinospica
TACCTGTTTGACCAACTCACCTCGCGTACAACATTAATGCGCATACCATGACGTCACTGTTGATGATGCCACAGAATAGGATTATATTCAAGTGCGAAAGCTCAAAACAATGGCTAACCAAAGCACTACCTGTTTGACCAACTCACCTCGCGTATAGAATTACTGCGCATACCATGACGTCACTCACTGACCATGACGCCAAACGATGGAATTACATTACATACGCGCAAGTTCAAAACGATGGCTAACCAATCCACTTCCTGTATAACCAACTCACCTCGCGCACAAAATTACTGCGCGTACCATGACGTCACTCACTGACCATGACGCCAAATGATGGAATTATATTCAAGCGCGCAAGTTCAAAACGATGGCTAACCAAATCACTACCTGTTTGACCAAATCACCTAGCGTACAAAATTACTGCGCGTATCAGTTTGATGACGTTATACAGGGTGCGCACGCTCACGCTCGCAACAAACAAACATGTCCAGACACGTCTCGAGTACGAGTTTTATAAGAGACACGAATTTAGGTACTACCGTACGGGAATGATACCAAAGGTATAATTCCAAGATGGTCGCTCTGTTCGAAATATCAAGGCTATACGTTCTGATATAACATAGTCCTATATGTCTTCTACATGTCGTATACATTACTTCAGATAAAACCACCTCTGCTGAATTTATAATCCTTTTATTATAAATTACGCCTTATTATAACACCACATTTTAGACATGTCATCCTCAACCAAATAAAGGCTCGATCCCTTGGCGGTGATTGACATATTCAAATGCTGTTCGGTATATATATATTTTTTTAAAAGTCGTCGAATACCTTTACGATAATAGCTCCTATGGTTTAACATGGGGAAAATTTCCTATCCTTTAACATGGGAAAAATTCAAAATTTCGTATACGTTTACTATAATAGCTCCTATGCTTTAATATGGGGAAAATTCTCTATCCTTTAATATGGGGAAAAATTTGCCTATCTCTTAACCCGGGCGCGCCCCGGAGGAAAATCCCTATCCTTTAACATGGGAACCGGAACTACTTTCTTCCTTTTGCTCCGGGGCGCGCCAACGTAACTCGTACTTAACCTATATAACTACTGACGAGGACATTTTATGTGCTTTCTTTTGATAAATAAGTTTTTGCTTTATTAGTTTCTTAGAATATTTATGGTTATTCTTCGTATATAAATGAATGTATTTAAAGTAGTTTTCAAGAATGTCTTAATATATGTATTTATTTAAATTTTGTCTAATGATCTCTCTTTTTAAAATAGTTTTTTAGCAACTATATTTAAGGTAATGTTATATTTTTTATATATTTATTTCTTAGTTACCATTTCTTTTTATGTAAAATACTATTATATATGTGTGCATGTATGTAAAGCGCCCGAGAGCAATTGATTGGGCGCTATATAAGTACTTTTATTTATTTATTTATCTCATTTCAGCCAATTGACCTATAACTACATTTTGCATCAATGTTATGCCTAAGTGCATCTATTCCATCATTCCACGTGATTTCAGGCATGTAATATTAAAATATACTAGCAAAAGTGCCCGCCACCTGAGGACAGCCGTGATGGCAATATTTACCAAATGTTAGAAAACACACAGCATCGTTACATAAACGCCATAAAGCTACGATTCCATTTGTACGGAAACGCGTACGGAATGGGGAATACCTCTGTAGTAACATCATTACTGGGAATTTCCTATCCGATTCGTGTGCGGGTACGATTCGAATCACTACACAGAGCGATTCAATTTGCCGCAGCCGCATCCGCACGACAAAACTCATCTGTCTATGCATGTTTGGAACTACTTATGTTAATTTCCACCGGGCACTATATTCATTGTTTTGCCACATGCCGCATCCGCATGCCGTATCCGTACATATGAAATCCTAGCTTAACGCGCTCGCCCGTTGTTTGTTTAAAATAACGAAGGTCGGATAAAATGTGAAGTTCAGGTCCATCGATAGGCCCTAGTCGTGATAATGTAGAATTGTAAAATGATAGTCATATTGCTATGCTATTGGCATGAGGGTAGACATAAGCATAATTGTGTCAGCGTCTATTCCACGTTGCCAAATCTGTGACGCAGTTTTTGTTGGGCGCGCGCTTGGTTACCGCGATTGATACGTTACGTTTTACGTATTATGTGCACATTACGTTTTGCGTTCCGAACAACTGATTTACCCCACAAAAGGTTAGACTCGTGACATATATCAGGTATTTTGAAAATATATAATAAAACATGTATACCTATTCTAGGTGTCGTCGATTAATCCCTGAAAGTTTGGCGCTCGAGGTTCAAGCCGTCTACGACGCCTACCCGCATACGTACGCAAGCTCGATTGTAAGTAGATTGTGCATTCCAAATAATTGTCCGGTTTGCATCAAACTTGCAATGTCCTCATGTCAAGCGCGCTGTGCGCTAACAACGGCCGCAATGACACAGACTGATGCAAACTAGAATGACATTTAAACCTTAAAAGTGCCATAAACTGCAATAGTGTGAAACGTTATATGCATAAAAAGTGTAGTTAAGAAATAAACGCATTCAGATATAAAAATCGAGGCACAACATGCAGGTGTATACCATACGTACTCTAGCCAGATGGAACATTGACATTGAGAAAGTTAAACATGTCATGTAGAGGTAACGAGACATGAACTTAGTAGGCGCCTACAGAAATGGCTCTACTGCAATATAAATATTTTTTCCAAATTGTGGTACTAAGCCAGCATACCAGGTACATTTTCGTGCGAAAAAACTGGTGGATATGTAGATTCCTTGAAATATTCCGTAGTCTGGGAAGCTGTAAACCTCTAGATAGTAAATCTAGAGAGGCCTATGATGTGTGAGCTCTACATGGTCTAACAGACAACAAGATATTGGTTTACCGTAAATACACTCTTTACGACCACTTGTGTCGCTCCCGTATAGTAAAACTAATGTACAAGACTGTTTATATAAGACATACTACACATCCTTCCATGAACGAATGGTTACTGAGTAAAATAAATTAAACCACAGTAACAAAATGCAGGTTGTCCGATATGCCAATAATCCCGAGGTGGCGCCACTGTCTTAATAGTGACCGAAAGATACTGCCGTGACAGATTGGCGCGTACGTAGATCAAAAAGATTTTACGAGACAGGCAAACATTAGCTGGTACTTTTTCTAGAATCCGGGCCTACCTCAATATCGCCGTAATAAGAAATGAACTGTGAAAACTACGTGCAGCCTGCATATTTATGTAAGGGATATGTGAATTATTAACCATGTTGTATGTAAAAGCGCAAACCCGTTTCTCCGACGGTCGAATGGTGCAAGATGGCGCTTGAAACTACTTAAACATGGCGCATTCGAATGGTGGAATAGGTGAATAAATATCCTTTACCCACAACAGGATTAATAATGTACAGTCCTGAGATAAATATGCACTGTACACGCACTGTACGTGTTTACTATATGCATAGTGATATACATACATTAGCGACAATCAGGTCCGGACGAATGAAACGTCTACGTTAGCCCTTACAAAGCACACCATTCACCGTGTAAGCGCAATTACCGGTGCGTTCAACGTAAGTGTTGGACTTAGACGATCTTGTTACCGAGAGCGCCCTAACAACTTGCAACGTCGCGTTGATTTCTATGTACGTTAACACGCGACTGCTCGCGTCTTGACTAAAAAATACCGGCGCCCGTTTGTAAACACAGACATACATTCCTTGTAACCGCAGACGTTCAAATGTCAACGCAAAACGTTTCATATTCTCGTTTCCCGTCTGCCAAGAATGTTATTGTCCGACGTCATTGCGATATCGTAAACAACATCGTGAAGTCTCGTTTGTTGACAAGTTTGGTCTCCCGGAGCTATCAGCAGCATTGATTGTCTGACCGAATCTGGCCTGGATTGCCACATCTATCGCAGTCTAATTGAGTTAAGCTATCCACATTATATGCCCAGCGCCAATCTTGTTGTCGAAGCTTTTATGTATTTAAATCTCCTTAGTACGTACACGTCGCTCGCGAAATAACACTATGTGTAACATGTGTGTCTATCAGCATAATTCATCAACAAAACTATAATTAATAGTTGGCCCTATACACAGCTTCCTTTATTAGCTTCCCAAGAATGGAATATCACACGTCCGTGTCGTGGTCTCTGACGATAGCACGTACATTCTATAGTGTCCTGTTACAACCAGGGTCTCTCACACGGTTGCATCATCAGCTTCGAAAACATAATTCCAGCTACGAAATACACTGGCTGAAGATATGTCATGCAAAACTGTGTGAAGAAGGAAATAGGTTTTACATGCGGATGGGGTTATTTACGCATGTTAAGGGGACACAAAAAAGGTCTATGCATATGCATAAACTATTAATAAAGATATATGCATATGCATAAACTATTAATAAAGATATATGCGTATGCATAAACTATTAATAAAGATCTATGCATATGCATAAACTATTAATAAAGATCAACCATTTGCAAATACAACTAAGAATATTATGCAGGTAGTTTACGGGTATTACCTGGTTGAAGAGACAACATTTAAGTTGTACGGACAACGTCATTTTTAAAGAAAGTCTGACGTCACGAGTTTCTGCTCTTTCGAGTTAGCCGGTGTCTATAGTGGAATACTATAGTGTAGTTTGCAACGCTCAAACATCCATGAAATACATATTTTGGCCAACCGTTTGTTAGCATTTATAATAATATATTCTCAGCTGATTATGCCACTTTCAAATTTTTAAGTTGTCTTCGTGTATATTATGACACGTTTATATCCATTCTCCCATAGACAATCCAGCAGCTTATAATGTAAATAATCGCTGAATTTACTTTGTCGTTGTAACTTGTAAAACGTACGTCCGCATAGTTGATAAATTGTGCATATAAAAGTGTAAACCAGCTTCTGAAATAAAGAACATACGAGAAACCAATAAACCGGCGCATTTGTAGATATGTCGAGCAATACTCGGAACTAGGCGCGACATAACCGACGTCACAGCTCAGCGTTTATTGGTCAATCCTCCGAGTCACGAGCAAGATGTCAGCCTCCATGATTTCGGACATTTTATTAGAATCTTCCACACTGAGACAACATTCTGAGTTAATCACTGACGTGACAATGTTGATTGCATTTGCAAATGGTTAATTTATCTATGCTTGCAAAAACGGTAGTCTGTGGTGTTTATACACCTTTGAATATAATGTGTTTGTGCGCACATAAGCGACGTCATTGTTTGATGTTATGGCCATGACGTCATTGTGTTGTTGGTGATACCGGGATGCAGCACGTAACTGCAGTGTCTTGTTTACAAACTAAAACATCAATGTTTCTCTCTCAGTATCACCCGTCACAAACGTTGTGCCATTTTGTCATATTATGTGAACATAATTTACGTTTATTGTTAGTCAAAACATAATCTACGTCTCTTTGGGTAAACTTGCCTGGCGGAAAAAAGTACTTCTTTTAATCATGGCTACTGCCTTGGTTATAGAAAACACAAATTCATTGTTTGTTCATTGCCTGTCAACAAAATCTAACTCTAGTTTTTTCAGCGATATAGACATTGCGGTCTGGTGACTTTTGGCCGTCTATTTTATGCCCATTGCATATGCGACACTCGTCCACGTCGGATGACCACCGATATTTTAATCGGTTTCAATCGTGCAGCATTCGTGCTATCTCTAACATCTGCCAACGACGGACAGCTGTCGATTGTTTAACTAGTTCCACCCATACGGCGACCATGGCATCAGTAGCATCATTCAATGCCACCGATGACTTTATCGGATGCGTGCATCAGAGGCCGTGCTACCTCTTCGATTATATGTAACACCTGACGATTGTAATCGTTTCCGTTTACACTGATTTGATCCACGAGATGGCCCATGTAACAATGACCGAAATGCAACACAGTACTCATGTTAACACCTATCAAAGACGAATTGTAATGAGATCCGTCCTTCTCTTCCACGTTAAAGCGAATCTAACGACGTTTCACTTGCGCACTCCGTATTGCATTTAACACCCATCAAAGACAAATTATAATCAAATCCGTCCTTCTCTTCCACGTTACAAACGAGTTTTGTAAGATGTCTCTGTATTATGTTTTCCCTCCACCAAAGAGGAACCCCATCCTTCCGCTTCGTTCTAGCGACGTTTCTCCGTATTGCATGTACCTCCCACCAAGGAGAAGATGCTCCCTCCTCCTGTCTCGTTCTACAAATGAAGCGATATTTCACCAGCGCACCTCGAATAAACCAACGACACACGCGCACGAGTCAGTCAACGGTTGTGCCGTTGACCATGGCCGAGAGTATGGCCGTTTGTATGGAGACACTGATGAGCAGGAACAGCCAAAAAAAGAACCGATCGACTGCCTGTGCCACACGGAGCCACTCCGCCTCTAAGCGGGCATCATTCACCTGCCGCAGCGTCTGCGAGGTGTGCCGGTGGTGGAACGAGTAGTGGTCGTTGAACGCCTCCATCTCGATGTCGTTCATACAGTCCCCGTTGAAGCCCGGCTTCACATCCGCCAGCGAGCGGCTCGACTTGTCGAGCATGAAGCACGGTCGGTAGATGAAGGAGGTGAACCGGACGACCCAGCGAGGGCACGGCTGACGAGACGTGCGCTTGCCGTAGATGTTCGTCACGACGACGGCCATGAAGAGAGCCAACGTCACCATGAGCATCGTGGTGCAGAAGAACATTCCTGAATAGAAGACATGGGATATAGTAGATGGAGAGAACGAGACCATGATAAGTTTTATAATGTAGATTTTTGAAAAATAATGATGCAGTCGAAACTCACTTTATGATCACTTCGATAATACGGCCACCTCATAATTAGGGTCATCCAAATCCACATAGAGTAAAGTATAGTATATTAGTCCTGCTAATACAGTCACCTCGCTAATCAGGTCAAGTTTACCCCGTCCCGAGAGTGACGTTAACAGTGACGGTCCACTGTGCGTCAAATGTTACGAAGATTAGTGCGCGTCACATACTTTCATGGGGTTACGTAGGTTAGTGTGTATTTGCAAGTAGAAGTGTGTAATATAAAATATGATTCATTCTTACAGAGGACTAGGAATAAATGGAACACGTTACCTACTGATTTAAGAGAGGCAATTGTTAAACCTGGTTTCATTGAGGTTTGTAATTTATAAAGTATATAAATTGGAAGGCTGTGTTTCATGGGCATCGTTCCCACAACAAGATGTGTGAGTGCATGTGTGTGCGCGCGTGCGTGCATGCGTGTGTGACACTGTGTGTGTGCGTGCGCGCGTGCATGCGTGTATGACACTGTGTGTGTATGTGTGTATGCGTGTTTGCGTGTATGCGTGTATGCGTGTGTGTATGCATATGTGTGTGTGTGCGTGCGTGCGTGTGTGTGTGTATGTGTGTGTGTATGCGTGTATGCGTGTATGCGTGTGTGTGTGCATATGTGTGTGCATATATGTGTGTGTGTGTGTATGCGTGCGTGTGTGCGTACGTGCGTGTGTGTATATGTGTGTGTATGCATGTATGCGTGTATGTGTTTATGCGTGTGTGTGCATGTGTGTGTTTGTGTGTGTGTGTGTGTGTGTGTGTGTGTGTGTATGTGTGTGTGTGTGTGTGTGTGTGTGTGTGTGTGTTTGTGACTGGGAGCATGCGTTGGGGCCGGCTTGTGTGTCAGTGGTTGCGCATGTGTACGTTTGTGTTTGTTTGCCAGTGCGTGCATGTGTGCGTGTGTGTTTGTTTGCCAGTGCGTGCATGTGTGCGTGTGTGTTTGTTTGCCAGTGCGTGCATGTGTGCGTGTGTGTTTGTTTGTCAGTGCGTGCATGTGTGCGTGCGTGTTTGTTTGCCAGTGTGTGCTTGACTGCGTGTGTGTTTGTTTGCCAGTGCGTGCTAGAGTGCGTGCGTGTGCTGTATGTATACACATGCGCACAGACACATTGTTTCTAAAGTGACATTTCGTTATGCCATCATTTGATCAACAGCCAAAGCACCCATCATTTCCAGATAATTTGCAGTAACGACCGGTTGGGCCACGTTACATGTATACTTTTACGGATCGCTTAGTTTATTACGGAGCTGTCATTGTGTGTAACAGCCAGATCAAGCAGCCAAATAACCACGAACAGTTGGCTCAACATGTCGATGGATTTGGAAATAAGTGACAGCAGAGTGTAACCAAACGAAAGATAACTTAAAAGGAGCCAGTCAGTTCCTCTACCCGGACTTTGCGGGCGTAGTAGTTTATAACAGGAAGTCTGCTGTGAGAAAATTTGACATCATTGAACATCAAAGCACTTAACTCGGCCCAATTCGGTCATATTGTGAAGAAAGCTTGTTTTGAACTGGATGTTTTGCATACAAAGTTGAACACGCTGACCTCCTGTTCAACTTGCGACCGTTGTTACTGGCTTACACAATTATAATAAATGATAATGAATTGGCTCAAATACATGACGGTGGATTCAATTTAAAAATAATTTATATAATAGCAAGACATAGACAAAAGCATGATGTAAATAGGATACACTAATAACGTATAAACTAAAGTAATATTAATATTAAATAAACTGAGTATGTACAAAACTGGGGACTATGTTTCGTATGCTGCGGAGGAGATGCATATCCTTAAAGCTAGGATTCCTTATATCTACGGACATGACGTGCGGATACGTTATGCGCAAGACAATTAATATAGTGCCCAGTGGAAATTAATGGAAGTAATTTAATTCCATATACTGATGCGTTTTGTTTTCACGCGGATGAGGATACGAAAAATTTAATCGCTCCATGTAGCTATTCGAACAGTATCGGATTATGAAATTCGCAGAAATTACGTCACTTCAGAGGTATTTCCCAATCCCTTGCCGTTCCCATACATATGAAATTGTAGCTTAAAAGTCTTATCAGTGGCAAAGCAAGATATATATTCTTCTTTTCGCTAAGAAGTGCGTTCCACATTCGTGGAGTGGAAACGGAGACGGGTGTCGGCCGGTGGAAGTAGGCTGTCTCACCTAAGATGGGAATAGCGTCTGGGGTGGGGGGCATCATCTCCGCGACCATCAGGAGGAACACCACGAGGGCAAGGAGGATGGTGATCTCGAGGTTCACCTTCTCGCCCGACTCGACGGGCAAGAAGAAGCCGAGGAACGAGATGATGTAGATGAGTATGCATGGCGCTATCAAGTTGACGACGTAGAAGAGACTGCCACGGCGCATGTGTATCGCGAACGTCACATCCGGGTAGGGCTCCTTGCAGCACGCGTAGTACTTGACGTGTCTCTCGGCCGTGATGCCGTCCACCGCCCACTCCTGATTCGTCGGGATGTAGTAGACGGTGTTAGCGAAGCTGTCGTTGTAGCGGACGTCCAACTGATCACCGCTGTGTGTCCACGAGATGAAGATTATTTCGCACTTCTGCCGGTCGAACGGGAAGTTCTGCACGTTGAGGGTGCAGTAAGTCTTTATGAGGGCCGGATAGAGCCAAAGTACATGCCCGTTCGAGCTGACGATCGTGTTAGTCACCATGTAGTCGTTGAATTTGTTGCCAGCGCTGAAACATCGTAGCACGCGACATTAACGACCGATGTATAATCGAATATCGCACGTCGGTATCATTCATAACGTGTTCATGTGCGTAATGCTTCTGGTTTAGTGATTACCAAATATGAATGCTGCGTTAGCACCGCGTAAGCCGCGATATTTTATGGGTGTTAATTACACGTGAATGAATGATGGCTTGGTGCGCTAATGCATAATATTATCTCGGCAGGAAACGTCGTCCTAGGATCGCCCGTTCTCGCCATCCGTGTGTCCATAATTCTATCTGATCTCTGTACATGAAATATATAAGTAAACATAGGAAAGCAGACAGAATATATATATATATATACATATATACATATATATATATATATATAATATATACACACATACATAATCAAATATTATATATATATGTATATATATATATATATATATATATATATACATATATATATATATATATCATATAATATATATACACACAGATAATAAAATATTATATATATATATACAAACACATACACACACATACACACATACACACACACACATACACACACACACACACACACACACACACGCACGCATGCATGCATGCATATGTACATTACATTTGAATGAAATGCATAATTAATAAGGCATTCGTCACAGCGACTAATAGTATTTGTGTGTCATAGTGATTCACACTGAGTATACGTTTAATGCGTGAATACTGATGACGGAACTGTAATTAGTGGTACTTATTTTATTACACATAATATAATGAATAAATAAGTAGACTCTATACAGATGTGAACAAATTGGAGGTTTCGTAAGTGTACCATTATAATAGGTCACTAATTAACTTTACCGTCACAAACAAGTGGAGAAATCGACGCTAACTGATATCGATGTTTTCATTCAAAATTAAGGCTTTTAAGACATCGTGGGTTTCGTGCGCCGTCGTGCGTGAAATTACGCAAGGAGCACTGGTCCGCACGCCTTCATTTCCGACCAGGAAGGCAAACGTTGAGACAGTGGAAAAAAGCAGACTTGCCGAGCAAGACTGAAAGGTTGATGGAAAACGTGACGTGGCATTGGTGACTGGCAGTGCAGCTCTGCTACACTGACAATCAGCACTAGTGCCGAGTTACGCCTACACGCTTTCATCCTGAAGATCTTTTTTTACATTTTCGGTATTTGAACATGCTAACAGAACCCACATTTAATGCTTTATAAAAATATATCAAAATATTAGCGCCTGCTTTATACATTTTTCGTGGACACATTCTTGTCGATGTAATTGACGGATCAAAAAACGTATTTTACAATCACAATTATGAGCGTTGCATCATCAATATTTCCTTACAAACAATGCTTACGTATGTGCATTGTATTATATCGGTACCATATCATTAAAACCCAAATCAATCTCTCCCGCAGTTCACGATTAAGCAACTTCGACCAACGTTTTTGTCGCAAAGAAAACCTTTGAGGGCTAGCATATTTGAACAAAATCTCAAAGGTATTTAATTAGAGTTATTTACTTTTTAATCGATATATTTAGTTATCAGTCGTTCCCCAGGTGGCGTCACTGTGTAGTTATGTTAAAATGATTAACTGCTGCATGGCGAAAGCAGAAATTAGTTGGTCACGGGAACGAGTTAATTTCAAAATGCTTTACGTGTAACAGTTACTCCCCATGTTTGTGTTTGTCCTATGGATGGGTGTAAGGTATTTGGGCATTGTACATATTTGCACAAACTCAACATAAACATATACCAGCATCACCTGTGTACTCCTTGGAGAAAACAGATGGGTCTGAGTCAACGATATAATATTATAATATTAAATTGCGTTACGTCATTAGATAAGCATAGACTTGTCTGTCGATCATTTGATTAATTTACAAAACAAAACAAACAAACAAACGATTATTATTGGGAATGCCAAGAAGAATGCCAGGATTACATAGAATCTGTATAATTAGTTTAAAGCTTGTCGATAAAACATAGCGGGAACATTCAAACCATTATTATATTATACCCAGAATGTTACGTTTGCGTGAAAATATTATGATGAAAATGGATTTTCGTATATGTGGCGTAGACATAACGCTATCATCGTTGTCTGGCAAGCGAGACTTTCAACAATTAGAGTTTGTTGTCGACTTACAAATTTGATATAACCAAATCTGGAGTCCATATCTGGTTTGCCGGGATCCGGATTGTGTCGACGCCGTTGTAGCGAGCCGGATCCCACATTAAGTACTCGTCAATCCATCTCTGAAAGCGATATGGACGATATCAAAGATGATATCTGAGGTACGGAGTGGGTTGGTGCTTTAGGAATAAAATTTGTGTACGATGCATGCCGACGGAATAAAAATGGAGATGGTTAGGTGTTGTGAACATAGACCACGATTACAGGTTATGAAATCACTAAGGTGTAAGTCTAACTCTTATCCCGACTAGGAAAGTTTACAGATTGGGATATATCCACCATAAATAGCACTGTGCAAACCAGTTCAAATGGGGTGTTTCATCATTACTTGTATGCGTATAGTAACACTAGTTGTCTGTATGCACATAATAAAGGTGGCGTTAAGACAAGTGCATTTAATGTAACATTAACACAGCCTATTGTATACAGTAATAATATAACTGTTTTGTTCCGTAAGACCTGGAAACCAAGCATCAAGACAAAGGTTAGTCAGTCTCAAAATAGATAAGCTGTACTAAAATTGTCAACAGATGGATGGATAAGCCAAGGAGCTGTGGCGGATAAGAAGGTCATAACAGTTTTGAAATGACAGCGTACCTGGTAAATGTGCAATACGTGCAACTAATCTAACACAAAGAGGGACGATAGAGTCGGTACAGCAACTGAGAAGACTGGCGTTGACTCACCTGTCGTATAGCCAACAAAGACGTGAAGGTCTGCTGCTTCTCATTCTGAAAAATGGAACCTGTTTTGATACAGTACACAGTAACAACGCAATAGATGACAACACCGCAGTAAATAGGGTGAGAATAGATGGTTAACAGGGTATTAAAAGCACGTGAGCCGCAGTTGGAGTTCGATGAACCGCGGGTAAGTAGGATGTGAACACTAGCAGATGGGAGTAGTTGAAACATATGTAAATAATAGTTGGCCAAAGGTAAACAGAACACGAACCATCAGGGAACTGTTGGTGAACAGTAGTCGAAGCACAAGTACACGACATGTAAACGACAGATAAATAGTATGTGAACTGGTGTTTGATTAATCGTTTCACGCACGCACGCACGTACGTACGAACGTACGCACACACACACACACACGCGCGCACACACACACACACACCTACAGGGCATGTCCCACTCCGTTTTCTAGGCTTGTCTTATGTTGTATAATAAGTTTTCGATTAATTAAGAATTATCCGAATCTATATTCCCACTACAGTGCACTTAAAGTCCCGCTGGGAAAGCATCTGGCTGTAGATAGTGTCCACAAGACAACGATGTTGATATACTTCAACTGCAGCCATTCGACTCTACACCAATGGACGAAGATAATAAATTGAGATCTTTCAAAAAAGAGTTATGTTATTTAATGTTATTGTGACATTATGACTTGCCTACACTATCAGGTAAGCTAACACAGTTAAACATGCCAAACAATTGCTAAGACACGGGTTTTAGGCGCCTGTGGGCGCGCGCGCGTGCGTGTGTGTGTGTGCGTACGTGTGTACGGACCGACCGACTAACCGACCGACCGACCGACCGACCGACCGACCGACCGACCGACCGACCGACCGACCGACCGACCGACCGAAAGATCGCCGTCTTACCGTGTCGAGTATATGATAGAGGGAGAGAGCGATCGTCACTTCGACGGTTGTGTTGTCGTGTCTCACTGGTCTCGTCGTCTTGTCGTAACGCTTCAATATCTCCTTCTTGATCTTGTACTCGTTCGACTTGATGGTATTTTTCACCGGATATGACGACCGGTCCGGCTGAGCGAACCCGGCTCCTGACACATGACGATACATACATGACGTCATTGTCGGAACACGCTAAGGACATGTATAATATTTGTGGCAATCACATAAACAACAGTAAATAGAAATTATACATTTGCCAGTCCCATTTTGTGATGCAAATATAGTTCACTGCCAGTTAATATCATATGTGTTTGTTTTGTTTTGCTTGAAATTCGAATTTTTGTTTTGAAATTGTTTATACGTCGTAATCCGTATAAAATACATTGATTAATCAGCCTATAACATAGTGATTCCTATCGAGTGTTGCTATCTGTCATATTACGATATATATCACGTGTAATCCGCTAGAGTGCGTAATAACTGATGACACGCCATGTCTTATCGTAAATACATCACAGCTTAACATACGTTGACCGTATACCTAAATATCGGCGCTAACAAACTACACTCAATGTCTGCCAATTCGACTACGGCGGCACGTTAGCTGTAAGTTCGTTTCCAGCTGCAGCAATGCTGGATTTACACAGCCGACGCTCCCTACAATCTACTCCACAGCCCTGGCAGTGCCACGCCCACGTTTCAACTTCAACATCGCTGTCACCGACTGGAATAACATTATTTTCTATAGCTACACACGAGCCGCTGATCGCATCACGGTCTGACCGCGCGCTGTCAGTATAATAAGACAGACCTCTTGAAAGCAGCTGTTAATTCACCAGGTCCCGAGGCCTTGTTGACACCGTTCACCCGCCAGATCACAATCACGTCGATATTCCATTAACATTTCATTTCAGGCTGTCCATTCACGCCAGCTCTCTCTCGGTTGTATCAGCGAGTAGACCACCTCGCTGTAGACGGTGGTCAAGTTCTGTTAATGTATAGCTTTCGTGCAATGATTGCAGCGTTGTTGAATGCTTACCAGACACGTTGGACTGGTATTGATATAAGGTTTATCGTCATGTGTATAGCCTTAAGCTGAATCAGTTAGCATGTTTAGTATGTTAGTATATAACGTGCTCTTCCGTGCCCGGTGAACATCGATAGCAAATGTTTGGGAACACACATACTCACACACGTGCGCACGCACGCACACCATACACACAATAGCCTACACATTGTCTCACAATAATAAACATAACGTTGAACCAGTTATTTTCAATATGTTTATGTGTTATTGCAACTGCAAGTACATGCGGTAAATCACATTTCTCTTTTAGCATCACCAAACAATAACGTTGTGTTCTATATAGCTATCGTAAAACGATACCTAACATCCGGTAAAGTCAACTGCCACGTTGACTTGACCACGCAGAAACGAACATTAATGAGCAAACGGAAGCAAGAATATTCAGTGTGTCAAAACACTTGTTCTAATAACAGAGAAAGCGCCATGAGCGCCAACTAGTCGGAAACCGACGCTACATAATTGTTATAGACATTATTTTTATTATCACGGCATACTTTGTATTGACTTTGGTATCTTGGCCGTGCCATTTACAGTTCAGTTACTGCCAACTTGCTCGATAAATACTTCAATTTATAATGCCGGTGATACGTTTTGTATAAATATCCACACAGGTTTTTAGTGCGACTGTGGAATAAATTGTTATCAAATGTTATTTAATATTCCATGCAAATTCGTATCGCCCATCATTAGTCACAGGTGGTGTTCAAGTCTGTACTTGATAATCGGCGCAGTCTGTTTAATGAAAGAGAGCGTGCTTTTTTTAAAGCCATCAAAGTAATTTATTTTGATCATTAGATCGGATAGTACGCGAACGTGTCAATAGATTTATTTCTTATTCCATAGAAGGGCCAATGTCTCAAAAAAGTGTACAATTGGCAAAAATCGTGTCTTTTGTGTATCACACCGTAAATTATAAAGTCAGGCTTACGAAAATATCACCAAAGATTGGACCAAGGAAGAGCCTTCAGGGCATATAAAGTTTGCACACATTTTTTATTTGTAAAATAACAAAAGGTGGACGTAAGGAGACAAAAACGGCCAAAATGGCATGTTCAATTGTCCTTTCCAAATTTGGAAGCGCTACCATACATAACCAGTGCTATATTTCCTATTTCTGATTTAACAAATATTTCCTATTTTTGATGCAAATGGGGTATATCTTGGCGGTGTACCGAAACAACATCATGTTTACAAAACAAAAAATTAAAACGTCACAATGTGTTTTCTGTGATGACCACCTTTTGCGTGTCCAGGGTCATCGGTTTAAGCTGCGTTTACACTTAGATTGGTCCACTATATTAATTTACCATTGCTATTGATGGGTATTTCGCCATATATTCTGTTCTCATAAAGTTAACGAAGGAATCCTGAAAAACATTATCGGACTGAATCTAAATTTTAGGAAAATATAGCACATTAAAGTTTTAAAATGTAGGGTGACACTTTAAGTGAGTGACCAGCGTCATCGACGGAAATGGCTACCTACAAAACCTTAGAAAACGTACACCGTTTTCACTTTCTCATGCCTGCCACCTACCACCCTGCTTTAATTCCCTCGATGGCCAGTCCGATATTCACGATATTTCTTGGTCAAAGAAGGAAACACCAAAATGGTCGCGTGTCCAGCGTCATCGCATGTCCAGCGTCATCATAGCAAAAACTGAAAAACACCGCTCAGAGCGCATATATATCTTGATTCAGAGGCATTAAAAAGGAGAATGCACCAGAGGCTGATGTCTCCATGCAGACAAAAGCTTCTCCGACTCTAAGACGGCATATTTTGCGAGCAATGGACCGATGTTTACCCAGTTTAGATGAAATTGTACCAGAAACGAACGTGAATACGATAAATAAAAAAACCGCAATAGTATTTACAGCGATATTATTCTTATAAGTTATAAGTCGACACATCAATAAGCAAAAATAATGAAGGTGATTTGCGAATAAATTGACCTGCGAGACCCCCAGATGTCTAAGCTGCTTGATGACGCTGGACACGCAAATTGACCAAAATATATCTCGGTGCAGTAATTGGAATCGGCACCCTAATTTACCCTCTTGGTGTGTAAGGAACATGTTGCTCTTCCTATAAATGAAACCAATTCATACACATTTTAGTAAGAAATCTAATATTTGCAAACAAAATATGGTGACATGGTTATTCGCTTGTTACTATTAAAACGTTAACATTTTACGACTAATTTATTTTGTGTAGGAGCTCGCAGTTTACATTTTGAAATGAAGGTAACAAAGCTAGCGTATCAGTGGAATATAATTTGGGCGTACTGGATAAATATGTTTGGAGAAATATAGACGTTACACTTGGCGATGACGCTGGACACGCGATGACGCTGGACACGCGAGACGCTGGACACGCAGTTATGGGAAGGTGTGTTCCTGCATGCGATAATACTAATAACTGTAACAAACAGTCATTACATTTACATTACAAAACTACCACATACTATTTCTAAGGGGTCGTAACCTGGGGGAGAGTTAGGGGGCGAGCCCCCAATATTTTGTTGGGGGGCTCGATGTAGGAATAGCCTTGAGCAATTGGTGAGCTTCAATTCAAGAGGCAGGAGTGGATTTGGAGGTGTTTGGAGAGCCCAGGGGGGTAGAGTTGCATGTCCTCGGAGAGTCTCAAGGGGGAGGTGCAATTGAAGATTTTTGGAGAACCTCAAAGGAGGTTAACAGGAGGTTTTTTTGAGCGCCTCAAACGGGGGTGCAATTGGAGGTTTTTTGTGAGCCCCCGAATATTCTTCACGTTCCGACGCCAATGATTTTATTGGCCTTAACTTGACGGACATTATGTTACACGGCTTATCCTTCATACTGTATGCTATAAGTACTTACATGTTGCATTCACAGCTATTAGTCATATCGTCTGTCAAATGTAATCATGAAGAAAAAACGTACTTCAAATACATCCACAAGTGCCACAAGGATTATGAGCCGGCGCAACAAATTGTGTTATTACATCATCTGCTGAACACATGCCCAGGAACACTGAAGTCATCTACCTACACGCAAGTTACTGCATTGTGGAAGAAGATGGAGAAGCTGCGACAACATGTATAGGCCTCGGAGAAACAGTTATGTTGCAATACTTGCAATCTGGTAGAAGGAGTAGGAGATTTAAAAAAAATGATATAACATCCACGATGAACGTTCCACCAAATGCTACTATGCTTACGCCGTACAGACGTTATTCTGACGAATGACGCACCAAGCCCTTAGCCCCACCCTGGCCTTGCATGCAACACTTTTGTTAGCAATGTAAACCAGTCCCGTCAAGACAAAGCGGACACTGTTCTTCGGACGTCACTTGAAAATAAGTCGGACGAAAGGGAGCATGATCGTTAAGACGTTGGAACTGGACTGCCACAAGCAGCATCACGCAGGACAAGACACAACGCGAGGGACGGTCGTCTGCAGTCTGAATGAATGGGGTTGAAGAAACAGGCCGGATACATTTCCTGTCATGAAGTAGTTTACGGTGACTAATTATAAAAAGAAGCAATTGAAGAAGGAAAATACATTTGATCTTTAATACCTAAATTGTGTGAAGGAAATCCAGATACAAAAATCATATCCTGCTTGTTTTGTCAGCCAATACCGAACCCTGGTGTTAGTGCACGCTTCAAAAGCAATAACATCTGCTTATGTAACACACACAAAATATTCTTTTGAAACTAAGATCCAACACACTGGCTGATATGCTAACAAGTCCGTAAGGTTTGTGTAAACACGCGTATCAAGAAGAGTTTAAATAGAAGATCACTTGAACAGTTTGGAAACAACCACAGTAATGTTGCTGCGAGTAGCGATAAATGGACATTGTTCTGCCAGATGGCAAGTACAAAAAGCGGACACAGCAAGTGCTTGAGGAGTTTCTGACAAGGTAGTTCTACCTACAAACCCTTCACTGCGGATATGGTTATAATACGGGAGCGTGTGACACGTGTGACAACTCAATGTCAACGGATCCACAAACTCTAAATTCATACTCATATATACAAATATAATTATATCTCTACCGGTGATATGTAATAGTCCTAACTGTAGATAAAAACCGAAAAGTTGCACGAGCATGCCAAGATCCATTCAAAAAGGCATCCACATAAATTATATTTATTTAGTTGTAAGGAAAACCAGTGTTCTTTGAGTCCGTGTCCTGCGTCGTCGCATTGTGCAGCGACATCACGTGTTAGCAGTCACGTGTCGCCTATTTTGGAGTGTCACTTGTTGACTTTGTGTCGATGATATCATGCTTGGTCAATGTTTTATCAACACCAGCATCGATAGAATAGATTGGTGTATATTCACTAACCGTCAACCACGTTGCGGATCAGATTAGTATACAACATACGTAAATAATTATGAAATGAAGAACCATTTAAGAAAGTGAAATATTAAAAAACAATACAAACTCCACACATGTGTACTGCTGCATGCTAAATCATGTTTTCATACGTTTTCATAAACGTTTTACTTGTTTTCGATGAAGAATAAGGGGATATCTAAAAATAACTATATTGCGTGTCCAGCGGCATCAAGGTATGTTCATTTCTTAGCTCACACTTTGCCTAGTTCCAATCCCCGGACAAATATGAAAGTTAGCATAGTCAAAGATAACGGATCACTGTTACTGATTATGTTTCAGTTTTACTTCCAAACACGTTTCAAAAAAGCTGCAGTAATTGAAAAGAGGCCTTTCAATAAAACAACACAAAGCTAAAATTATCACGAAAGTATCCATGACGGGAACACAATGTTTCCAAGTCAAATGCTATCTTATACCTCTTGATTTTTATTAAATGGCATATATACTAGATGATTCAAAAAGGTAGCTGTCACAACAAAAGTAACTCATATCACATTGAACTATTTATGGAAAATATGCGTCTTTATATGTACAATAAGAAAATATGACTTAATTGTTTCGAATCAAACATTTATTTTTGGACCTGCACAATCTCATTTGTACACGTTTTGGGACATTGGCCCAGAAGCTGAGCTACCTTTGCATTTTTTCTCACATAAATCGATTCGGCACACTCAAATATAATAACACGGTTTGTCTGACTGTTTCATCAAGACTAAATAAACCATTTGCGCAAATGAGTTAGCATTTTAGTGGATATTAGAAACGTTTGGTGTTTGGCAAAATTATTATAAAATGAGACGAACCCAAACACATAATTGGTACATTTCGAAGGAGCTTAGACTAGACGGAAACTCCCGTGGATATAATTGCCTAAGCCCTAAGTATTAATTAATCTTCGAATTTATGACGTCACAGCGAGAGCAGTGACCAGTCCCTGACGACATACATTCGGCGCGCAAGACTCATGAATCTCAGAATCGGACCTAATGATATCCCAATACATGCACAGTGGGGTACTTAAGGCGAACTTGGATCAATATGAACGCCCACATTCCGCAAACGAAGCGGGACAACGTGATTTCACAAAGCGTAATCGCGTAGCGCGTAATGGGAGCATGGTATGACATTACCGAGTGTCGTAAGTATAAATAACACATTATCGTCCAACATAATATTGGTGCAATCATCAGTACAGGGGACTTCTAACCGAAACAGAGCTAGCACGAGCCGGTATTGCACCGTGATGTATTGCCATATCCCGTGTCAATTCGCTCCGTTCATCAAGAACGTTCGATCATGACGTTTGAATAATATCAAATGTCATAGCGCACTGGCACGGATTCGCGATGTTTTCGGCACACAGCAACACAATTGCAGACATTTATTGTTACGGCAATGTCAGTTCAAAATGTCGAATGTCAAAAAGAAGGTGAATATTACGCCACTAAATTAAATAGCCTGTAGAGGCCAGTACGGCGACCCAAAGGCCAATTTCCAGCCAATACGAATAAAAATAATTCATAACATTGCTATTAATGGACACTGACACCAAAGTGACAACACGGGATTGTGTTTTTGTCGTGCGCCAGAACAACCGGGCATTATATATCTGCCTACGCGTGACGGGGTTTGGTATCAGTCAAAAGTCATAATCGATCGTTCCTTGTGACCTTGTCCGCAACTGAGCTATCCATCACGTGACTAGTTGCCTAGCAATATGTCCGTCAAACCATCAAAACAGGTATACCGATTGCCGAACGTGCGGAGCGTTCGGATATTTTGTGCAATATTTTGTAAGTTAACCGCGATATAGCTGATCCGTCAGTACGTCTTGAACTCGGTCAGTTCACGTTCTGGCAATTGATGTGTCCAGTACGTCACGGTTTGCCTACGCCAAAATCAAAATTTTGCGCGTGACCTCCGTCAAGCTTTGCCTTTGCCAACAATGTTGATAACGGTTATATATGTGAACTACATTACTATAGCTGAATGGCATCTCATAAACGAAACATTCCCGCATACAGTTGTCACTTTAACAACTTTACCTTACACTTGATACAGTTGTCACTTTAACAACTTTACCTTACACTTTTGATACAGTTGTCACTTTAACAACTTTACCTTACACTTTTGATACAGTTGTCACTTTAACAACTTTACCTTACACTTTTGATACAGTTGTCACTTTAACAACTTTACCTTACACTTTTGATATAGTTGTCACTTTAACAACTTTACCTTACATTTTTGATACAGTTGTCACTTCAACAACTTTACCTTACACTTTTGATACAGTTGTCACTTTAACAACTTTACCTTACACTTTTGATACAGTTGTCACTTTAACAACTTTACCTTACACTTTTGATAGAGTTGTCACTTCAACAACTTTACCTTACACTTTTGATACAGTTGTCACTTTAACAACTTTACCTTACACTTTTGATAGAGTTGTCACTTCAACAACTTTACCTTACACTTTTGATAGAGTTGTCACTTCAACAACTTTACCTTACACTTTTGGGACCAGAATTTCAACAAAATATACGACAGAATGAACGAACACACCACGTGTTCGGCATCCATTGTTGATGGCGTGATGGAGGTTTCAGGTCACATGATGAATAGGTCAATTCGTCATGTGGCAATACTAGCGGGCGCCAGGTCCCGTACGGCAATTTACGTCGTTTTCGATCAATAACTTACAAAGTCAATTAATAACGTTAAATGTGTGTCCAACGCTTGATCCCACGGACGCCAGGGGAAACTGTGTCCACAGGTACGGCGAACTGAAGACAGCTGTTTGGGAAGGTACTGGGATTGGTAAGGTTATCATCATTTATATAGCTCTGCGCCTGGGAGAAGATTCACTTACAACCCTCGAAAGTTATGGTATAAGTGTATAGATGAAACACCTTTCGTCGGTCTAGATGTTAGAATGTTTAATTGTTTCTTTGTACTGTTTATAATTTCACAACTGTAGATGAAATGTGTTGCAGTCGTTCGTGGTGTGACTGGCAGAGTTACTTCACACTGGATGTACGGCTAAGATATAGTCATGGCATAGCTGTCTTCAAAGATAACACCACTGATTGAATGCTAATAACATGCAGGTCAACACTCCGTCAATCGTACAGAATCTCCGTCACATCGACACCGGCAATAAATCGCCATCCCGGAGATCGGAATTTCCGTCCCGAAGATCGAAATCCCCGTGCCGTCATTTGATGTTCATCGAACACACAACTAATGAAGATTTAACACATAATTTCCGTCTATTATTTGCATATTACATTTCCCGTAGACCCTATGTGAACTATTATTTAAAATCGTGCGATGACATAATTAATCTTCCGGGTACCGGTGAAGAGAGAGAGAGATAGAGAGAGAGAGAGAGAGAGAGTGTGTGTGTGTGTGTGTGTGTGTGTGTGTGTGTGTGTGTGTGTGCGTGCGTGTGTGTGTGTGTGTGTGCGTGCGTGCGTGTGCGTGCGTGTGTGTGTTCCAAAATTTCGAAGTTGCAAGCATGGTTCAAGAAGTCAGTAAAAACAGTCGATCGTACCAATGGTATTTCTAGGACAGATCGACATATAATACTGGCCATGGAAGATTGTTAGACTGCATAGCTTTCCGTACCGATTCGTGTAAAGGGGAAGGAAATGATTGGTATATTATCAGCTGAGCGATGTAGTGACTGTTTTGGGATTACAACATTTTAAGTTTTACCAATGAACGTGGAGTCGAGTGAAATGTCTGAGGAAAATAACCAACTGTTTCATAAGCATAACTGGAAAGGTATCGTAAAATCCAAAATGACTACAGCAACGCCAACAGGGGGTTTTACTATAACATTTATGCTTGTGGGAAACAATTCTTCACTATAACGACCAGGGCCTATCGATGGACGTTGAACCTCACATTATCCTCGAGCTTCGTTATTTTGAACATACGATGAGTGTTGCAGCACGTGTGTGACGCGGTTGACTGGCAATTTACGCCAGGCCAGACCAAACCAGACTCCCTCTACTGCAGTGTATCCATACGATACCGACTGAGCCATACTCGAAACCGAAACCGCTGTGACGTCACAGTCACGTAAACTTGACAACTTTCCACTACGTCAATAGTAGTCGGGACTAGTCGGTGTTGGTCTGACGTGGTTTGGTTTGGTCTGGTCTGGTCAGGTCAGGTCTGGGGAAAAGTTCCAGTGTTTCATTACGGTGCTTATGTAATAATGCTGCGTGTTTTCTAACATTTGGTAAATATTGCTACCACGACTGTCACGTATGAACTACGTACGTTTACTTTCAGGGGACGGGCATTTTTGTTAGGCGACGATAACCAGAATGTACACTAAGCAACCTTTCTCTAAGTAATTGTGGAACTGCAGTCCAGAATCATAGAGGTATAAAGCGTTGTCCGGACGAACGCTTACAGAAAATAATTTGTTCTTATTGAATGACATCCCTACAACTTGTTACAATGGAGATCTGCACGAGTTTATTTGAGCAATGTGGAAGGTGACACGCCGAAAATAACAACACATCTAATATAAGGAAACTGACTGGATGTGCAGATGTGTTCTGACAAAACCGCGTAGGCCTGGAGACAAGATTGGTTGCTAGTTGATTACTGATTTCAGTTACGTTAATCAAACGGGTCTGGCGCCATCGGCATAGAGAGGGGGGGGGGTGTTGAAAGTCAGACCTTACACCGTGGCACTAGTGAATGTCCGCTGTATCAATGTATCCGGGAATTGGTCGGGCCGGTCGAAGGTTTCGCGCCTGGCTTCAACACCGAACGAAAGACCGTTGACGAATACCCAAAGGAAAGATATATGTTATACAATTAAAGAACAAAACTATTTTAACGAAAGACCGCTGAAGGATACCCAAAAGAAAAAGATATGTTATCAAATTAAAGATCACAACTGATTTAACAAGATTTAATAAGATTGCCACCTAGAGAATTAACTCTAGGTGGCAGGTGGACAAGGAAGCCCTTTGGCTTATCGAGAGTCCGACCCTTTTATCTATGTGTATCCCGCCCGTCTGAGGTATGTGTCGATTTTATTTTTAAACATATTCACGCTACTAGCACCCACACAATCAGCAGATAATCTGTTCCATTCATTTACAGTCCTTTGTAAAAATGAAAACTTTCTTATATCTAATCTACTCTGCTCCTTTGCTAATGTAACTTCATATCCTCTAGTCCTTCTATCTTTCTTAACTGAAAAAATATATTTCTATCAATATTTTCATAACCATTCAATATTTTAAATACTTCTAACTGATCTCCTCTCAATCTCCTGGTCTCTAGTGTTGTTAAACCGCATTTTTAGGCGTATTTCGTAACTAAGATCCCTCAGTTTTGGTATCATTTTAGTTGTTCTCCTCTGCACTCTTTCTAGCATATCTATGTCCTTCCTGCGATATGGCCTCCAAGCTTGAATACAATATTCTAAATGAGGCCTAACTATTGTTTTGTACAGCGGTATTATTAGCTCTTTTTCCTTATACGTTATGTTTCGCCTAATTAATCCAAGGATTTCATTTCCCTTTGAAGCTGCAATTCCGCACTGCTCTGAACCCTTCATACCAACACTAATGGTTAACCCTAAGTCCTTTTCTTTTACAGTAGTACTTAGTACAGTAACCGCCATTGTATATTCTACCACTTCGTTCCCATGTCCTGTGTGGAGGTATTTACATTTCCCAAAATTGAACAGCATTTGCCACTTTTCAGACCATTTGATCAACCTGTCAAGATCATCTCGTAAATGCTGTCTATCTCCATCACTTTTAATCCTTCTAAACATTTTTGTATCATCCGCAAATTTCCATACCTTGCTTGTTATTTCATCATCCAAATCGTTTATATATATTAAGAATAATATACGTCCTAATACTGATCCCTGTGGTACCCCACTCAATACCGATTTCCAGTTTGAAGGCTCCCCGTCAACTACTACACGTTGTCTTCTGTCAATCAGCCATTGTTCTATCCAGTTTATTATACCATTTCCTATGCCATGGGCCTTTAGTTTCAGCAGTAATCTTTGATGTGGTACTTTGTCGAAAGCTTTTTGAAAATCTAAGTAGACGATATCTACTGGTGATCCCTCATCTACCCACTTAGTGATGTCTTCCAAAAAAATAACATATTTGTTAAGCATGACCTCGCTTTAAAAAAACCATGTTGAGATGGATTTATCAAGTTTTGTTTAACAAGAAAATCCACCATGTGATCTTTAATTAGTCTTTCTAATAATTTGCAAATCACTGATGTTAAACTCACTGGTCTATAGTTCTCTGACTTGTTTCTCGAACCTTTTTTAAATAACGGTATAATGTTTGCCTCTTTCCATTCTAAAGGAACCACTCCCTCTTCTAATGACAAATTGAAAACTGTTGCAAGCGGTACGCTAATTTGTTCTTCAATTTCCAATAGTAGTTTGGGTGGAATCCCATCCACTCCAGGTGATTTATTATCCTTCATAGCCCTTATTTTCTTTGCTACCATTTCCGGGGTTACAATTAATTGTCCTAAATAGTCTGAAACTGCCCCCTTGAACTTAGCCTCTGGTACTGGCAGTGAACTAATATCTTCTCTGGTACACACAACTAAAGCACTCATTCAGGTCTTCTGCCATTAAGAATCCCTCTGATACTATATTTCCAGCACTATCTTCTAGAGGACCGACCTTATCTTGAACTTTCTGTTTGCTTCGAACATACGCATAAAAACTCTTGCTGTCAGGTTTTATATTACTAGCTAATTGTTGTTCATAGCTTCTCTTTGAATTTCTAATTTCAGCTGTAGCTTGGTTAAGTGCTTCTTTATAACTGTTGTAGTCTTCATCATTTCCAGTACATCTATATGACTTCCACATCATTTGTTTATACTTAATTTTTCTAATGGCTTCTTTCGATAAGTGTTTCTTTTTGGACCGTTTCCCTTGTTTTTTTAAGAGTACAAATTGATCGACTATGCACTTAATTTCACTCTTTAATATATTCCAGCATTCTGTTGCTGTCTTATTTTTCAGTGTGTTATTCCAGTCTATCTTTGCAAAATATTTCCTCATGTCCTTATACCTTCCTTTGTGGAAATTTCTCCTATACTGCTTTTTACTATTCCTTTCTGATTTTACTTTGATGGTAAAATGTATCTGGTTGTGATCGCTACTCCCCAATGGCTCACATATCTTGACATTGTCAACTAATTCATTCTGTGAGGACAAAACTATGTCTAACACATTCTCACCCCTGGTTGGTTCTAGCACATGTTGAGAAAGGAAAGTATCTTGAACTAAAACTAAAAACTTGTGGTCCTCACTCCCCATACTCTGAAGAGATTTCCATTGTATATGCCCGTGGTTAAAATCCCCCATAATAATACAGTTCCGTTTGCTTACTTCCCTTATAGCGTTTTGTATTTTTTCATCCTCTTCTATGCTTATGTTTGGACTTCGATCAACTAACTCAACTGTTAACGTTGAGTTTCTTGTAACTATGTTACACCAAACAGCTTCTTCGCAATCTGCTTCTCTTTCTAATTTTATTTCATAAGCCTGGATAGATTCTTTAATATATAAAATAACTCCACCTCCCTTTCTTCCTATTCTATCTGTTCTAAACATTACATATCCTGTCAGTCCCAATTCAGCATCTGATATATCGGTGGTGGTCCAGGATTCGGTTATACCTATTATATGAGGGTCATTTCTTTTGTTTACTATACTCCTTGCATTTAAACAAACACATTTATATCCAGCTTCAGAAGAGTTTTCCAGATTGTTGTTTGCTGATTTATTTGTGCTGTCTTTATCTATGCCTCCATTTTCAGGCTTTTCTGTGAGTCCCCCATGCGAATCTAGTTTAAATAGATGCAACCTGTCCCACTGTCAACAGATCGCAGCAGGTTCTCTGAGAAAACTGCTGCCCCTTTCCACTAAGATGGAGGCCATCTCTCATCTACATATCTTCCCTCCCAACAAAGTATCCCCATAAATCTGTGAATCCCACCCCCTCTTCTTCACACATCTGCTCAACTAGTGCGTTGATCCCCATCCTGACAGAATAACCTGTTCAACTCTTGTCTTCTTTAGCTTCCTCACTAACTGTCTATACTTCTGTACTATCGCAGTTGTTCCTTCCCTGTCTGCATTATTTGTCCCTACATGTACCAGTATAGACCCCCTCTTGTCATGTCCCAATACCTTCTCTACCCTGTCAGTCACATGTTCAATCCTAGCCCCCGGTAGACAAACAACGACGTCTTTCCCCTCGCTCAGTGTCTTGTCCGTCTTTCTCATAATGGAGTCGCCCATAAACACCCTCTCTTTCCTCATTGCCCCCTCAATCACTGCCTTAGAATAGCTCCTTCTTCGGTTTGCATCTGTCTGGTTGTTGTCTTTCCCCCTGTCGTCTTCTCTCCTGTCACATTCTCTTCCGATCCATTCTTTCCTGTCGCTTTCTCTCTTGTCACCTTTCCTCCTGTCAGCGTCCCTTTTATCGACTTCTCTTCTATCACATTTGCTCTCACTTCCTTTCGTCCCTTCATCTTTCGTCCCATCTCATTTTCTTCTCTCCTCTCCCGTCCCATCTTCCCTCCCTCCTTTTCTACGGTCACTTTCTTCCCTGTCACCTTCACGCTTGTGACGTTTTCTGTTGTCGTTTTTCCAATTTCTTCCCCTTCAATCACCTTCCCTCCTCTCAATCTCCTTTCCTCAGTTTTCTTGCCACTGCTATTCTCCTTCAGTCTTGCAGTATTCTCACCTCTCTCCCTGTCGTCTCTCTCCATTCGACCTGCCTCATTGCTAATTCCCATCTCCATTGCCTTCACAATATCTGTCAACCTAACTATCTCCTTCTGCAGACACTCCACCTTCCAACACCCAATGCATTGAAAGGTGAATCCTTCCTCCATGGTTTCGGCCCATGACTTCCCACAGCCGGACAATGCAAAATCTACCCAGCTGTGGCAGTGATCGCACACCAAGTGTCGCTTTGCCTTGACTTTCCGTTTACAAGGTGCCATATCCCGATCAGAATTGATTTAATAACTTAACTAACGTAGTCTTTATAAAGACTGTTTCCTGTGTACTACAGCACACTTTAGGTTACAAATTTCAATTACACAGCCGACTATTTATCCTGTCACGAACGCTAACATTACCGGTAGTGACCTAATTTAAATACAATCAATTACGTTACGTTAGGCTGCTTTATTTATTTAGGTTACGTCGCCCGTCTATCGCCCTTGCTTAGTTTTAACAGCAATGCTACCTAATCAAAATATCTAGCAAGTACTGGCTTACACAGCTGTTATCTTATGTAAGTAGTTTGATGGTTGTTACTTTATCTCCTATATATTCTACCATATAATCAGGTTTGTTAAATCTTGTTTACAACTTATCGAAGGCTAAGTGAGTTACCATATTATCACTCACTATACTAAGGTGTTCTAAAATACTTTAACTAACTAACTTTAAGCACAACTGCTACTCAGTATATGTTTATTGCAACTTTATGAATGCTATTAAGGCAAGAATAATACTTATCAATCTGTAATTCCACTTGTTTATCAACTTTTCTGCACCACCAATTTCTACGATCTATCTCCGCCAAACATAGCCTCGCTTTGACTATTTTGTTCAGATTTTGCATATCATAATGCCACACGATATCATAACATGTTACACAATCAAACCAAAATCGCTCGTGTAAGCACCCTTGCGAGACCGATTAATGAAAACAATTTATGGTTGTGTCGAACAATTGGAACCAGTTTCGATTCGACGGTAGTTGGGTGCAATTGTTAAATCAATAACCAAAGAGCGACCGATTGGTGCGGGACCTTTCATCAAGTCTTAAGAGGGGGACTGACACGAGTTAATGCGTCGCACATGCAGTGTCTAGACACTTTCGTGTAGTAAGGTGTGATGGGATCACCATCTGATAGAGATTAATGGTGTATGTGGACCATAGCTGCTAAACCGATCTTGTATATTCTTCAAGTTAAAAATAATGTTCGTGTTTTGTATTAATCCATGTGTACAGCAGCCAGTGTTGAAGGATCAGCTTCGCTGTGCATTTTTATAATATAATAGTAAATTGAGTTAACCAATAGCTATTCACAAATGATTTCAGAAACAAGTTTACCACAATAGTATAATCAATAAATTTAATGTAATAAAATATGTTAACAAGTTTACCGAAATTTACTAATTATATTGTTCGCACATAATGATACATTATATTGTTATACAATACAATACATGATACTCAATTATCCCATAAAGGGTAATTTGTGTGCATCGTTGATATTGTAAAAAGTATAGTAATATATAAACGATAATGGCTGGAGTCATCGATAAAACTAGCTAGTCGTAGTGAGAACTGTGACACGCCGTTACAGCTCTGGTGTGTTTGCATGTTAGACAGACAATCTTTAATCTCTTAATATAATGTAGGTAAGGGCCGCCAGTACTACCTAGGACAAGGTTTAGGTCACCGTCACAATATATGTGCATAGGCGGACCGAGAGGGCCTAGACCTTTGGAATTTGCCGTGCCCCCCCATACCTTTTTGAATGAGCCCCCGTTACGTGCCCTGTAGACCTTTTGATTGGCCCCCACTGTTTAGGTTACAATACGCTTAAGTTACGTTACGTTGACGCGGCGGCGATACATTTTCAACAGACCACGGAATATGAATTTGCGTCGGCCGCCAGTGGAGGTTTATGCGCCCCCTAGATTACCCTCTCTGGGTGCGGTGATATCCGGATGCTGGCACGGCCGCCGGTTATACCCAGTTCCTTGAATTTATGAACACCTGTTTCCTGTTGTTAGTATTTCACCACATGGGATGCTGGATGAGATCATGGAATAATTCTGAGTACATGGCTAGACACAAAAAAATGGTTACTACTTTCTTCGAGTTTGCGACTGGCACGATTCTAGAAGAACACGTGTTTCAATCGCCTCGCAGGTGAACTTGCTGGCCTCCCAAGTTCCTTGTGTGATCACGTTCAACGTTATCTCCAGCGTAAGTCTGCAGTTGAGTTAGACAGCAATTGGCACTGACATCCGTCACCTTGTAGGTTGTTTTGTTGATTCATGGCTGATTCGCAATTCGAGCCACCTGTCCAACGTCTTTGCACTGCGGGGACCCTACAAGGTCACATACCAGAAGGTGACTTGTCTAATCAGCTACAGGTGGACAGTGCTTTAGAATATCGCACGTGAATTAGTTATACTATATAATAAGCATAGTCGTATCCGTCAGCATCTGGATCGTCTTCTATGTTTATCTTTGATTCGTTGTCATCTTCCTGTTTCCGATTCGACAGTCCGTACACATTTCCGCAACGTAACATGACACTGGGGGGATATGTTCCAGTCTCCTAAATGTCCAAGAACATTCCTTGTACCTGTCTAAGTTCTGGATATACCTCGTGGATTGTCTGGTGCGTTGTTACAGTCGAACACATAATAGTTTAATAGTTGAACGCAGGTCGACAAAAACATTCTATTTAGCAATACCATGAGTTCTATATAGCAAATTTCATTTCTAAGGCTTTTTTGTGACTGTGTGAGATGTTATTATATGGGCATACCTAGACATGTTTAGGTGGTTTAAGCATGTTTTGGTCCACATCTTGTTTACTTAGTCTTCTTGGCTCTCGATATACTGTCGACGGTTTATCATATTTTTGTAAAACGACTCGACTTGCGTTCAATTAGCCCCGGTCTCCCCTGCGCCCAGTGCATAGGGTTTAAATTCACTATTACATTGGCAGTTTCCCTACATTTCACTTTTATCAAGGCTGTTCTAATCACGTCTGTCGTGTTGCGCTCTCTTGACGAAACAAAAAGCGTCACAGACCGACGTAGCACACGTAGCGTCTAGAAAGCGTTTCCATGTCCACGCGTCATCTTTGGCTTCTCCGATATCAGGCCAAAGTGCTCTTTCCAGTTTGTGTTGGAGGGGTCTGTGTTGTTTACATTTAGACTCTATATGCCATGTAACATGATTTTGTTTACTGGCATGTGATCTCCCAGTGAAACGTGCGTGTACATTTCGCTTCTAACGTATATGTTGTGAGACCACCATATTGTAGCCGCATTAGTTTTCGGAAGCCATTTTGATGAAGATATCGTTGTGGAGCAAGGTGACGCAGTTGATAGAGCGTCGGACTAACAATCGAGAGAACCCGGGTTCGAATCCTGTGCTGCCGTGTCAAACCTTGGGCAAGTTCGTCCACTCTATGTTGCTCCAATTCACTCTGCTGGAATAAATATCTGGCTATAAATAAGGGTGGATATGTGTGTACGAATAATCTTCCCGCCGTCAATGCAGCGTGGCTGAGTGCTTCTCAGAGAAGTCGAGATGTTCGGTTGAACAGGTCTGCCATGGAGTAAAGTGTAAAGCGCTTTGATCATCACTCTTAAGGAATGGATACCGCGCTATATAATAACTTACAGTTACCTTTATAATTGCATAATTGCATACTCTAATACACAGTTATGTGCAGTTGCTTTGGTTGCGAGTATCGACATTGTGTTTTATTCGTGTTGGCTTGCCTACCTGGGATATTGGGGTCTGGTAATATAAAAAAGGAGGAGTAAACTTTTAGAAGTAGACCTTTCAGCGTCATGGTAGTTACTCGTTACTCTAGTGTGCGTAGTTACGGTTTTTGAAAGATTTTGTTTCGCTGCGGCAATAAATAAATGTCATTTGTTTAGATGTATAATATGTGTTTTTGTAAAATATCCAGAATTAGTTGCAGGAAATGAAGAAGGGATAACCACATTTATTCTCTAAGGGATATAATCGATTAAATGATAATCGTTCTGGTTTATTCACACGCTCTTAGCGGTAGTTCAACGGGATGCGTAATAACGGTTTACAAGATAGTCGGTTTTATAATTACGGTCATCTATGTTTGAACTGCAGCAACTAGTGTTCCAGGAAACGAATCATAAGTACCGACTATCGTATTACAGCCGTTGACGTGACCACGCATTACATAAATTGAGTATGTTGAAAACTGATCGCCAGCGAAGAGTGGACAAATTAGCTCTTAATCTGTCCGGCAGTCCACGGATGTACAACATCCGGCCAAATATTTATACGGCTTAGTTCTGATAATGGTACACAGTTTATTCAGAAACGGCTGTGCTAGAATAGGTTTCTGCCGTGGATCCTGGATCTAGAATGAATGGCAACTACAGCAGCT
The DNA here is from genome assembly GCA_020002185.1 of Paraescarpia echinospica. Taxonomy (NCBI): domain Eukaryota; kingdom Metazoa; phylum Annelida; class Polychaeta; order Sabellida; family Siboglinidae; genus Paraescarpia; species Paraescarpia echinospica. Next base: position 50,074,697 of record CM034536.1, read on the forward strand.
TAGACGTCTAACATGGACGGCAGTCTTTGTGGTGCTGTGTGAACACGTGACGCAACGGTCACCCACAGAAGCATATCAATAGCTGTATCGCGTTGTTTGACCGTTGGTATTGCTCCCAGGCTACTATTAGAAACGAGACTGCTGTGTATGATCTGTGCATAGCATTTAGCTTCTAAAGCGTATGTTATTGAGAATATCGTACCGTATCTACGTTTTCTTGTGATTATTTGTTTGCCTATTTATGGTGGGACGAATTGGTTCTGCTCATTTCTACTGCAGCAGTAAACATAACGAAGTTGACTTTCAACGTCATGATAGCCAAGACGTACTTCTAATTTTCAAACGAGGTCGTTATGTTTACGTGACATCGTCTGTCCTTTTCCCGCGTGCGTTCCGTTGCGATGGACGGGACATACCCTAGTAGCATGTAGGGGTCATGTTCTAGTTAGACTCCCTGTCCGTTGCACAAAGAAAAATGCAGTGTATTTTTTAGAAATGATTTTTTTTTACAAAATTCACATGCTGTGACATCAGTGCATTTGAGTAGGGAGATTTTCAAGTGTGATTGTAGAAGGTGTTGATTGTAAAATGGTGGATTTCTAGATGATTTGAATAAGCGGAAGGATATTTGGCAGAGTAATTCTTGCCGGCATTTGTAAATATTGACGGGTGTCATACATACAGACATTTTACGAGAGCTGGAAGTATGCAATTTTTGTTAAAATCTATCGGCATGTCAAAGAGATGATGATAACAGCAGGTGAGAAGTTTAAGACATTTTATAGGTCACGTTTTCTTAAAATCAGACAAAACGTTAACATGGTCGCCTATGGGAAAACCAACAGTGGGCTGACCCCAATAAAGACCCTGGCAACGGAAGCATGCTATTGTCATTGCACAATCATGGAGGACGCATTTTACTTCAAATATATTGAAACAATCACTTTTAATATATGTATGGCAAAACAAGAGTTGAACGGGACAAACCGTTTTTGGATATTACAGACTTCTCATCAGCTGCAAGTCCAAATCACAGTGAAGATCTTGTCATTGACCCTAATGAAGCCTGACGACAGACTAGCTGGAGTCGGCTGTAGCCGGAGACTGTTATCAGATACTGTCTACTGGTAGGACCTTCTGCCTAATCAAGCAAGTGGCTTAGTTTTCTGAATGTCTGCTAATTAGGCTGTGAAATATTATGTAATTTAACTGCATAAGACGTCTGGCCTTTTGAGATTTCACACCCTAAGGTGACTTTTTGTTGATATTTACCTTTGTAAATAGGGCACAAGGTATTAAATCAATATAAATTTGAAAGTAACATATAACAACTCGCTGTATTGAATATTCTTATAAAACACATATTGGACTTTCTGGAAAACTGTTATAGGAGTTCATACGTGCCACCTGAGAATGTTGTGCTAGATTATAAATTGTCTGACAGTGAAATGCTTATTCACACGATTCCCTGTCAAGTAGGGTGGCTCTTTTGAAATGTCTATAAAAACAAACACGTGGATGAATTAAAAAAAATACCACACAGTGTATGAGATAGGAGAACCTATCAAATGTGTTAGTTTCAACATTTTTTTTCAAACTTGCCTTGCCTACTTAAAGACCCTGGCAACGGAAGCATGCTATTATCATTGCACAATCATGGAGGACGCATTTTACTTCAAATATCTTGAAACAATCACTGATAATATATGTATGGCAAAACAACAGTTGAACGGGACAAACCGTTTTTGGATATTACAGACTTCTCATCAGCTGCAAGTCCAAATCACAGTGTCGGAACACATGTCTTATAAGGGGGTGGGGTGTGTATGCTACTAGTTAAGCCTCAATTTGCAAATCTGTATGAAAATGAACCAATGACATTGCAGCAGGGTGATCCATCAATCTTTTTGGTTTACTTCTGCTAGTTAAACACACTTGAAGATCTTGTCATTGACCCTAATGAAGCCTGACGACAGTGACTAGCTGGAGTCGGCTGTAGCCGGAGACTGTTATCAGATACTGTCTACTGGTAGGACCTTCTGGCCAATCAAGCAAGTGGCATTGTTTTCTGAATGTCTGCTAATTAGGCTCTGTAATTTTATGCAATTTAATGGCATATGACGTCTGGTCTTTTGAGAATTCACACCCTAAGGTGACTTTGTTGATATTTAACTTTGTAAATAGGGCACAAGGTAATAAAATCAATATAAATTTGAACGTAACATATAACAACTCGCTGTATTGGATATTCTTATAAAACACATATTGGACTTTCTGGAAAACTGTTATAGGAGTTCATACGTGCCACCTGAGAATGTTGTGTTAGATTATAAATTGTCTGACAGTGAAATGCTTATTCACACGGTTCCCTTTCAAGTAGGGTGGCTCTTTTGAAATGTCTATAAAAACAAACACGTGGATGAATTAAAAAAAATACCACACAGTGTATGAGATAGGAGAACCTATCAAATGTGTTAGTTTCAATTTTTGTTTCTCAAACTTGCCTTACCTACTTAAAGACCTTGGCAACGGAAGCATGCTATTAGCATTGCACAATCATGGAGGACGCATTTTACTTCAAATATCTTGAAACAATCACTGATAATATATGTATGGCAAAACAACAGTTGAACGGGACAAACCGTTTTTGGATATTACAGACTTCTCATCAGTCTGCAAGTCCAAATCACAGTGTCGGAACACATGTCTTATAAGGGGGGTGGGTGTGTATGCTACTAGTTAAGCCTCAATTTGCAAATCTGTATGGAAATGAACCAATGACGTTGCAGCAGGGTGATCCATCAATCTTTTTTGTTTACTTCTGCTAGTTAAACACACTTGAAGAACTTGTCATTGACCCCAATGAAGCCTGACGACAGTGACTAGCTGGAGTCGGCTGTAGCCGGAGACTGTTATCAGATACTGTCTACTGGCAGGACCTTCTGCCTAATCAAGCAAGTGGCATTATTTTCTTAATGTCTGCTAATTAGGCTGTGAAATATTATGTAATTTAACTGCATAAGACGTCTGGCCTTTTGAGATTTCACACCCTAAGGTGACTTTTTGTTGATATTTACCTTTCTAAATAGGGCACAAGGTATTAAATCAATATAAATTTGAATGTAACATATAACAACTCGCTGTATTGAATGTTCTTATAAAACACATATTGCACTTTCTGGAAAACTGTTATAGGAGTTCATACGTGCCACCTGAGAATGTTGTGCTAGATTATAAATTGTCTGACAGTGAAATGCTTATTCACACGGTTCCCTGTCAAGTAGGGTGGCTCTTTTGAAATGTCTATAAAAACAAACACGTGGATGAATTAAAAAAAATACCACACAGTGTATGAGATAGGAGAACCTATCAAATGTGTTAGTTTCAACATTTTTTTTCAAACTTGCCTTGCCTACTTAAAGACCCTGGCAACGGAAGCATGCTATTATCATTGCACAATCATGGAGGACGCATTTTACTTCAAATATCTTGAAACAATCACTGATAATATATGTATGGCAAAACAACAGTTGAACGGGACAAACCGTTTTTGGATATTACAGACTTCTCATCAGCTGCAAGTCCAAATCACAGTGTCGGAACACATGTCTTATAAGGGGGTGGGGTGTGTATGCTACTAGTTAAGCCTCAATTTGCAAATCTGTATGAAAATGAACCAATGACATTGCAGCAGGGTGATCCATCAATCTTTTTTGTTTACTTCTGCTAGTTAAACACACTTGAAGATCTTGTCATTGACCCTAATGAAGCCTGACGACAGTGACTAGCTGGAGTCGGCTGTAGCCGGAGACTGTTATCAGATACTGTCTACTGGTAGGACCTTCTGGCCAATCAAGCAAGTGGCATTGTTTTCTGAATGTCTGCTAAATAGGCTCTGTAATTTTATGCAATTTAATGGCATATGACGTCTGGTCTTTTGAGAATTCACACCCTAAGGTGACTTTGTTGATATTTATCTTTGTAAATAGGGCACAAGGTAATAAAATCAATATAAATTTGAACGTAACATATAACAACTCGCTGTATTGAATATTCTTATAAAACACATATTGGACTTTCTGGAAAACTGTTATAGGAGTTCATACGTGCCACCTGAGAATGTTGTGCTAGATTATAAATTGTCTGACAGAGATATGCTTATTCACACGGTTCCCTGTCAAGTAGGGTGGCTCTTTTTAAATGTGTATAAAAACAAACACGTGGATGAATTAAAAAAAATACCACACAGTGTATGAGATAGGAGAACCTATCAAATGTGTTAGTTTCAACATTTTTTTCTCAAACTTGCCTTACCTACTTAAAGACCTTGGCAACGAAAGCATGCTATTAGCATTGCACAATCATGGAAGACGCATTTTACTTCAAATATCTTGAAACAATCACTGATAATATATGTATGGCAAAACAACAGTTGAACGGGACAAACCGTTTTTGGATATTACAGACTTCTCATCAGTCTGCAAGTCCAAATCACAGTGTCGGAACACATGTCTTATAAGGGGGGTGGGTGTGTATGCTACTAGTTAAGCCTCAATTTGCAAATCTGTATGGAAATGAACCAATGACGTTGTAGCAGGGTGATCCATCAATCTTTTTTGTTTACTTCTGCTAGTTAAACACACTTGAAGATCTTGTCATTGACCCTAATGAAGCCTGACGACAGTGACTAGCTGGAGTCGGCTGTAACCGGAGACTGTTATCAGATACTGTCTACTGGCAGGACCTTCTGCCTAATCAAGCAAGTGGCATTATTTTCTTAATGTCTGCTAATTAGGCTGTGAAATATTATGTAATTTAACTGCATAAGACGTCTGGCCTTTTGAGATTTCACACCCTAAGGTGACTTTTTGTTGATATTTACCTTTGTAAATAGGGCACAAGGTATTAAATCAATATAAATTTGAATGTAACATATAACAACTCGCTGTATTGAATGTTCTTATAAAACACATATTGCACTTTCTGGAAAACTGTTATAGGAGTTCATACGTGCCACCTGAGAATGTTGTGCTAGATTATAAATTGTCTGACAGTGAAATGCTTATTCACACGGTTCCCTGTCAAGTAGGGTGGCTCTTTTGAAATGTCTATAAAAACAAACACGTGGATGAATTAAAAAAAATACCACACTGTGTATGAGATAGGAGAACCTATCAAATGTGTTAGTTTCAACATTTTTTTTCAAACTTGCCTTGCCTACTTAAAGACCCTGGCAACGGAAGCATGCTATTATCATTGCACAATCATGGAGGACGCATTTTACTTCAAATATCTTGAAACAATCACTGATAATATATGTATGGCAAAACAACAGTTGAACGGGACAAACCGTTTTTGGATATTACAGACTTCTCATCAGCTGCAAGTCCAAATCACAGTGTCGGAACACATGTCTTATAAGGGGGTGGGGTGTGTATGCTACTAGTTAAGCCTCAATTTGCAAATCTGTATGAAAATGAACCAATGACATTGCAGCAGGGTGATCCATCAATCTTTTTTGTTTACTTCTGCTAGTTAAACACACTTGAAGATCTTGTCATTGACCCTAATGAAGCCTGATGACAGTGACTAGCTGGAGTCGGCTGTAGCCGGAGACTGTTATCAGATACTGTCTACTGGTAGGACCTTCTGGCCAATCAAGCAAGTGGCATTGTTTTCTGAATGTCTGCTAATTAGGCTCTGTAATTTTATGCAATTTAATGGCATATGACGTCTGGTCTTTTGAGAATTCACACCCTAAGGTGACTTTGTTGATATTTACCTTTGTAAATAGGGCACAAGGTAATAAAATCAATATAAATTTGAACGTAACATATAACAACTCGCTGTATTGGATATTCTTATAAAACACATATTGGACTTTCTGGAAAACTGTTATAGGAGTTCATACGTGCCACCTGAGAATGTTGTGCTAGATTATAAATTGTCTGACAGTGAAATGCTTATTCACACGGTTCCCTGTCAAGTAGGGTGGCTCTTTTGAAATGTCTATAAAAAAAAAACATGTGGATGAATTTAAAAAAATACCACACAGTGTATGAGATACGAGAGCCTATCAAATGTGTTAGTTTCAACATTTTTCTCCAAACTTGCCTTGCCTACTTGGAGTCATGTTCTAGTTAGACTTCCATTTTATAGGTCACGTTTTCTTAAAATCAGACAAAACGTTAACATGGTCGCCTATGGGAAAACCAACAGTGGGCTGACCCCAATAAAGACCCTGGCAACGGAAGCATGCCATTGTCATTGCACAATCATGGAGGACGCATTTTACTTCAAATATCTTGAAACAATCACTTTTAATATATGTATGGCAAAACAACAGTTAAACGGGACAAACCGTTTTTGGATATTACAGACTTCTCATCAGCTGCAAGTCGAAATCACAGTGTCGGAACACATGTCTTATAAGGGGGTGGGGTGTGTATGCTACTAGTTAAGCCTCAATTTGCAAATCTGTATGAAAATGAACCAATGACATTGCAGCAGGGTGATCCATCAATCTTTTTTGTTTACTTCTGCTAGTTAAACACACTTGAAGATCTTGTCATTGACCCTAATGAAGCCTGACGACAGTGACTAGCTGGAGTCGGCTGTACCCCGAGACTGTTATCAGATACTGTCTACTGGCAGGACCTTCTGGCCAATCAAGCAAGTGGCATTGTTTTCTGAATGTCTGCTAATTAGGCTCGGTAATTTTATGCAATTGAATGGCATATGACGTCTGGCCTTTTGAGAATTCACACCCTAAGGTGACTTTGTTGATATTTACCTTTGTAAATAGGGCATAAGGTAATAAAATCAATATAAATTTGAACGTAACATATAACAACTCGCTGTATTGAATATTGTTATAAAACACATATTGGACTTTCTGGAAAACTGTTATAGAAGTTCATACGTGCCACCTGAGAATGTTGTGCTAGATTATAAATTTTCTGACAGTGAAATGTTTATTCCCACGGTTCCCTGTCAAGTAGGGTGGCTCTTTTGAAATGTCTATAAAAACAAACACGTGGATGAATTAAAAAAATACCACACAGTGTATGAGATAGGAGAACCTATCAAATGTGTTAGTTTCAACATTTTTTCCCAAACTTGCCTTGCCTACTTAAAGACCCTGGCAACGGAAGCATGCTATTGTGATTGCACAATCATGGAGGACGCATTTTACTTCAAATATCTTGAAACAATCACTGATAATATATGTATGGCAAAACAACAGTTGAACGGGACAAACCGTTTTTGGATATTGCAGACTTCTCATCAGTCTGCAAGTCCAAATCACAGTGTCGGAACACATGTCTTATAAGGGGGGTGGGTGTGTATGCTACTAGTTAAGCCTCAATTTGCAAATCTGTATGGAAATGAACCAATGACATTGCAGCAGGGTGATCCATCAATCTTTTTTGTTTACTTCTGCTAGTTAAACACACTTGAAGATCTTGTCATTGACCCTAATGAAGCCTGACGACAGTGACTAGCTGGTGTCGGCTGTAGCCGGAGACTGTTATCAGATACTGTCTACTGGCAGGACCTTCTGCCTAATCAAGCAAGTGGCATTATTTTCTTAATGTCTGCTAATTAGGCTGTGAAATATTATGTAATTTAACTGCATAAGACGTCTGGCCATTTGAGATTTCACACCCTAAGGTGACTTTTTGTTGATATTTACCTTTGTAAAAATCATATAATTGATTTGGGGGACTTCCGGTGGTGAATTGATTTGAATTTGGTGCAGCAAACTTGCGAAAATATAAGGATATTTGATCAAGATAAGTGATATTATTGAGCGTATAGCATACATAACGTAATTATAGATATATATTAAGCAATATTTTTTGTTAAAAGTTAGCTAGAGGGAGTAATCTAGGGTAGATTAAAAGTAGGCGATTTGCGAGCGATAATTGGGGACGTTAACGTAATCGGAACGTTGTTTACAAAGTAGGTCACTGTCGAAGTTAGCGTACCGTGAACGACAATAGAATAGCGTTATTTGAGATAATCGGTGTAGTTAGATGAGTAATTAAAACCTGAAATAACAATCTTTTAAAGTGTATAATAGTACACAGGAAACAGTCTTTGTAAAGACTACCTTGTATCTAAGCCTAACTTGAATACATTGTCATCGACATCGTAACTAGGTAAGGCACGGTGTGTCACTGTGTGTTAACAAATATAACTAACTATAACCTAAACAATCTGGTGTAAATTGTACACAGAAAAGTCTTTTCAAAGACTACATAAAACTACTTTGAACATAAATAAATTCTGATATGGCACCTTGCAAGCGGCAAATCAGGGCAAACCGACACCTAGTTTGCAACGACTGCCAGAGCTGGGTGGATTTTGCGTTGTCTGGCTGTCCAAAATCATGGGCAGAGACCAAAGATGACGGATTCACCTTTCGGTGTATGGGGTGTTTGAGGGTGGAATGTCTTATGAAGGAGGTGTGTAAGTTGACGGATATAGTGAAGGAGATGGAGGCGAGACTCAACATAGAAATAGATGGAGCAGAGAGGGATGACGCGGAGAGAGTTGAGAATTCTACAACACAGAAGGAGCAGAGTTGTGACACGGAGACTGAAGAAAGAAGACTGAGAGGAAGGAAGGTGACCGGTGTGAAGGAACAAGACATTGAGAAAACAGAGGGACGGAGGAAAAGTGTTCGGCAGAGGAAAAGAAAACGGGCCAGTGGGGATAGATCAGCAGGTAGTCAGACTGTAGAGAACGAGGAGATACACGACAGCGATACAGGTGGTGAAGAGGTAGATACCACAGAGGCAGTTGGTAAGATTGTGAGACAAAAGACTGATGGAAGAAGACAGAGTGTTCAGCAAAAAACAGAAAACATGACAGGCGTGAAGGTGACAGGGGAGAAAGTGACCGTAGTGAAGGAGGTAGCCGGGGAAAAGGGACGGGAGAGGAGAGAAGAAAATGTGATGGGAGGAAAGAAGAAGGGACGAAAGGAAGTGAGAGTAAATGTGCTAGAAGAGAAGATGACAGGAGGAAAGGGGACAAGAGAAAACGCGACAGGAAAGAAGGGAATGGAAGAGAATGTGACAGGAGAGAAGACGACAAGAGGAAAAGACAACAACCAGACATATGCAAACCGGAGGAGCTACTCCGAGGCAGTGATTGAGGGGGCAAGGAGAAAAGAGAGAGTGTTTATGGGCGATTCAATTCTGAGAAAAACAGACAAGACTATATGCGAGGGGAAGGACGTTGTTGTATGTCTACCGGGGGCTAGGATAGAGCATGTGACCGAAAGGGTAGAGAAGGTATTGGGGCATGGCAAGGGAGGGTCTATACTAGTACACGTTGGGACAAACAATGCAGACAAGGAGGGAACAACTGGTATAGTTCAGAAGTACAGACATCTAGTGAGGAAGCTAAAGAAGACAAGAGTGGAACAGGTTATTCTCTCAGGAATGTTGCCAGTAATGGGAGGAAGGGGGGCAAGATACAGAAACTGTAAGAGGATGGCGATCAACGCACTAGTTGAGCAGATGTGTGAGGAAGAGGGCGTGGGATTCATAGATTTATGGGGGTACTTTGTTGGGAGAGAAGATATGTACATGAGAGATGGCCTCCATCTAAGTGGAAAGGGGGCAGCAGTATTCTCAGAGAATCTGCTGCGATCTGTTGACAGTGGGACAGGTTGCATCTATTTAAACTAAATTCGCAGGGGGGACTCGCAGAGAAGCCTGAAACTGGAGGCATAGATAAAGGCAGCAAAAATAATTCAGCAAAGAACAGTCTGGAAAACTGTTCTGAAGCTGGGTATAAATGTGTTTGTTTAAATGCAAGGAGTATAGTAAACAAAAGAAATGAACTAAACATTATGGTAGAAGATATTGACCCTCACATAATAGGTATAACCGAATCATGGGCAACCACCGATATATCAGATGCCGAATTGGGACTGACAGGATATGTAATGTTTAGGAAAGATAGAATAGGAAGAAGGGGAGGTGGAGTTATTTTATATATTAAAGAATCTATCCAGGCTTATGAAATAAAAATAGACAGAGAAGCAGATTGCGAAGAAGCTGTTTGGTGTAACATAGTTACAGGAAACTCAACGTTAACGGTTGGATTAGTTTATCGAAGTCCAAACATAAGCATAGAAGAGAATGAAAAAATACAAAACGCTGTAAGGGAAGTGAGCAAACGGGACTGTGTTATTATGGGGGATTTTAACCATGGGCATATAAAATGGAAATCTCTACAGAGTATGGGTAGTGAGGACCACAATTTTTTAGTTTTAGTACAAGATAGTTTCCTTTCTCAGCATGTGCTAGAACCAACCAGGGGATAGAATGTGTTAGACTTAGTTTTGTCCTCACAGAATGAATTAGTTGACAATGTTAAATTATGTGAGCCTCTGGGAAGTAGTGATCACAACCAGATACATTTTACCATCAAAGTAAAATCAGAACGAAATAATAAAAAGCAATTCAGGAGAAATTTTCACAAAGGAAGATATAAGGAAATTAGGAAATATTTAGCAAAGATAGACTGGAATAATACACTGAAGAATAAGACAGCAACAGAATGCTGGAATATCTTAAAGATTGAAATAGAGTGCATCGTAGATAAATTTGTTCCCTTCAAAAAACAAGGGAAACGGACCAGAAAGAAATACTTATCGAAAGAAGCCATTAGAAAAATTAAGTATAAACAAATGATGTGGAAGTCATATAGACGTACTGGCAATGACGAAGACTACAACATTTATAAAGAAATCTGAAATTAGAAATTCAAAGAGAAGCTATGAACATAAATTAGCTTGTAATATAAAACACGACAGCAAGAGTTTTTATGCGTATGTTCGAAGCAAACAGAAAGTTCAGGATAAGGTCGGTCCTCTAGAAGATAGTGCTGGAAATATAATATCAGAAGGATTCTTAATGGCAGAAGACCTAAATGAGTATTTTAGTTCAGTGTTTACCAGAGAAGACACTAGTTCACTGCCAGTACCAGAGGCTAAGTTCAAGGGGGCAGAATCAGACTATTTAAGACAGTTAATTGTAACCCCAGAAATGGTAGCTAAGAAAATTAGGGCTATGAAGGAAAATAAATCACCTGGAGTGGATGGTATTCCACCCAAACTACTATGGAAATTGTAGAACAAATTAGCATACCGCTTGCAACAGTTTTCAACTTGTCATTAGAAGAGGGAGTGGTTCCTTTAGAATGGAAAGAAGCAAACATTATACCGTTATTTAAAAAAGGTTCGAGAAACAAGTCAAATAATTATAGACCAGTTAGTTTAACATCGGTGATTTGTAAATTATTAGAAAGACTAATTAAAGATTACATGGTGGATTTTCTTGTTAAACATAACTTGATAAACCCATCTCAACATGGGTTTCTAAAAGCGAGGTCATGCTTAACAAATATGTTATGTTTTTTGGAAGATATCACTAAGTGGGTAGATGATGGATCACCAGTAGATATCATCTACTTAGATTTTCAAAAAGCTTTCGACAAAGTGCCACATCAGAGATTACTGCTTAAACTAAAAGCCCATGGCATAGGAAATGGTATAATTAACTGGATAGAAAAATGGCTGATTGACAGAAGACAACGGGTAGTTGTTGATGGGGAGGCTTCAAACTGGAAATCAGTTTTGAGTGGGGTTCCACAGGGATCAGTACTGGGACCTATATTATTCTTAATATATATAAACGATTTGGACGATTATATAGCTAGCAAGGTGTTGAAATTTGCAGATGATACAAAAGTGTTTAGAAGGATTAAAAGTGATGGGGATAGACAGCATTTACAAGATGATCTTGACAGGTTGATCAAATGGTCTGAAAAGTGGCAAATGTTGTTCAATTTTGGGAAATGTAAATGCCTTCACACAGGACATGGGAACGAATATGTAGAATATACAATGGGGGAACTGTACTAAGTACTACTGTAAAAGAAAAAGACTTAGGGCTGACAATTAGTGCTGACATGAAGGTTTCAGAGCAGTGTGGAATTGCAGCTTCAAAGGGAAATCAAATCCTTGGATTGATTAGGCGAAATATAGCATATAAAGAAAAAGAACTAATAATACCGCTGTACAAAACAATAGTTAGGCCTCATTTAGAATATTGTATACAAGCGTGGAGGCCATACCGCAAGAAGGACATAGATATGCTAGAAAGAGTACAGAGGAGAGCGACTAAAATGATACCAAAACTGAGGGATCTTAGTTATGAAAAACGCTTAAAAGAATGTGGTTTAACAACACTAGAGACCAGGAGATTGAGAGGAGATCAGATAGAAGTGTTTAAAATATTGAATGGTTATGAAAATATTAATAGAAATATGTTTTTTTCAGTTAAGAAAGATAGAAAGACTAGAGGACATGAAGTTACATTAGTAAAGGAGCAGTGTAGATTAGACGTGAGAAAGTTCTCAATTTCACAAAGGACTGTGAATGAATGGAACAGATTATCTGCTGATTGTGTGGGTGCTAGTAGTGTGAATATGTTTAAAAATAAAATCGACACATACCTCAGAAGGGCTGGATATATGTAGATAAAAGGGTTGGACTCTCGATAAGCCAAAGGGCTTCCTTGTCCACCTGCCATCTAGAGTTAATTCTCTGGATGGCAATCTTGTTAAATCTTGTTAAATGTTGTTAAATAGGGCACAAGGTATTAAATCAATATAAATTTGAATGTAACATATAACAACTCGCTGTATTGAATATTCTTATAAAACACATATTGGACTTTCTGGAAAACTGTTATAGGAGTTCATACGTGCCACCTGAGAATGTTGTGCTAGATTATAAATTGTCTGACAATGAAATGCTTATTCACACGGTTCCCTGTCAAATAGGGTGGCTCTTTTGAAATGTCTATAAAAACAAACACGTGGATGAATTAAAAAAAATACTACACAGTGCATGAGATAGGAGAACCTATCAAATGTGTTAGTTTCAACATTTTTTTTCAAACTTGCCTTGCCTACTTAAAGACCCTGGCAACGGAAGCATGCTATTATCATTGCACAATCATGGAGGACGCATTTGACTTCAAATATCTTGAAACAATCACTGATAATATATGTATGGCAAAACAACAGTTGAACGGGACAAACCGTTTTTGGATATTACAGACTTCTCATCAGCTGCAAGTCGAAATCACAGTGTCGGAACACATGTCTTATAAGGGGGGTGGGTGTGTATGCTACTAGTTAAGCCTCAATTTGCAAATCTGTATGGAAATGAACCAATGACGTTGCAGCAAGGTGATCCATCAATCTTTTTTGTTTACTTCTGCTAGTTAAACACACTTGAAGATCTTGTCATTGACCCTAATGAAGCCTGACGACAGTGACTAGCTGGAGTCGGCTGTAGCCGGAGACTGTTATCAGATACTGTCTACTGGCAGGACCTTCTGCCTAATCAAGCAAGTGGCATTATTTTCTTAATGTCTGCTAATTAGGCTGTGAAATATTATGTAATTTAACTGCATAAGACGTCTGGCCTTTTGAGATTTCACACCCTAAGGTGACTTTTTGTTGATATTTACCTTTGTAAATAGGGCACAAGGTATTAAATCAATATCAATTTGAATGTAACATATAACAACTCGCTGTATTGAATATTCTTATAAAACACATATTGGACTTTCTGGAAAACTGTTATAGGAGTTCATACGTGCCACCTGAGAATGTTGTGCTAGATTATAAATTGTCTGACAGTGAAATTCTTATTCACAAGGTGCCCTGTCAAGTAGGGTGGCTCTTTTGAAATGTCTATAAAAAACAAACATGTGGATGAATTTAAAAAAATACCACACAGTGTATGAGATAGGCGAGCCTATCAAATGTGTTAGTTTCAACATTTTTCTCCAAACTTGCCTTGACTACTTGGAGTCATGTTCTAGTTAGACTTCCATTTTATAGGTCACGTTTTCTAAAAATCAGACAAAACGTTAACATGGTCGCCTATGGGAAAACCAACAGTGGGCTGACCCCAATAAAGACCCTGGCAACGGAAGCATGCTATTATCATTGCACAATCATGGAGGACGCATTTTACTTCAAATATCTTGAAACAATCACTTTTAATATATGTATGGCAAAACAACAGTTGAACGGGACAAACCGTTTTTGGATATTACAGACTTCTCATCAGCTGCAAGTCGAAATCACAGTGTCGGAACACATGTCTTGTAAGGGGGTGGGGTGTGTATGCTACTAGTTAAGCCTCAATTTGCAAATCTGTATGAAAATGAACCAATGACATTGCAGCAGGGTGATCCATAAATCTGTTTTGTTTACTTCTGCTAGTTAAACACACTTGAAGATCTTGTCATTGACCCTAATGAAGCCTGACGACAGTGACTAGCTGGAGTCGGCTGTAGCCCGAGACTGTTATCAGATACTGTCTACTGGCAGGACCTTCTGGCCAATCAAGCAAGTGGCATTGTTTTCTGAATGTCTGCTAATTAGGCTCTGTAATTTTATGCAATTGAATGGCATATGACGTCTGGCCTTTTGAGAATTCACACCCTAAGGTGACTTTGTTGATATTTACCTTTGTAAATAGAGCACAAGGTAATAAACTCAATATAAATTTGAACGTAACATATAACAACTCGCTGTATTGAATATTGTTATAAAACACATATTGGACTTTCTGGAAAACTGTTATAGGAGTTCATACGTGCCACCTGAGAATGTTGTGCTAGATTATAAATTGTCTGACAGTGAAATGCTTATTCACACGGTTCCCTGTCAAGTAGGGTGGCTCTTTTGAAATGTCTATAAAAACAAACACGTGGATGAATTAAAAAAAATACCACACAGTGTATGAGATAGGAGAACCTATCAAATGTGTTAGTTTCAATTTTTTTTCTCCAAACTTGCCTTGCCTACTTAAAGACCCTGGCAACGGAAGCATGCTATTGTCATTGCACAATCATGGAGGACGCATTTTACTTCAAATATCTTGAAACAATCACTGATAATATATGTATGGCAAAACAACAGTTGAACGGGACAAACCGTTTTTGGATATTACAGACTTCTCATCAGTCTGCAAGTCCAAATCACAGTGTCGGAACACATGTCTTATAAGGGGGGGTGGGTGTGTATGCTACTAGTTAAGCCTCAATTTGCAAATCTGTATGGAAATGAACCAATGACGTTGCAGCAGGGTGATCCATCAATCTTGTTTGTTTACTTCTGCTAGTTAAACACACTTGAAGATCTTGTCATTGACCCTAATGAAGCCTGACGACAGTGACTAGCTGGAGTCGGCTGTAGCCGGAGACTGTTATCAGATACTGTCTACTGGCAGGACCTTCTGCCTAATCAAGCAAGTGGCATTGTTTTCTGAATGTCTGCTAATTAGGCTGTGAAATATTATGTAATTTAACTGCATAAGACGTCTGGCCTTTTGCGATTTCACACCCTAAGGTGACTTTTTGTTGATATTTACCTTTGTAAATAGGGCACAAGGTATTAAATCAATATAAATTTGAAAGTAACATATAACAACTCGCTGTATTGAATATTCTTATAAAATACATATTGGACTTTTTGGAAAACTGTTATAGGAGTTCATACGTGCCACCTGATAATGTTGTGCTAGATTATAAATTGTCTGACAGTGAAATTCTTATTCACACAGTGCCCTGTCAAGTAGGGTGGCTCTTTTGAAATGTCTATAAAAAACAAACATGTGGATGAATTTAAAAAAATACCACACAGTGTATGAGATAGGAGAGCCTCTCAAATGTGTTAGTTTCAAAATTTTTCTCCAAACTTGCCTTGCCTACTTGGAGTCATGTTCTAGTTAGACTTCCTGTCTAAGAAAAATGCAGTGTATTTTTGAGAAATGATTTTTTTACAAAATTCACATGCTGTGACATAAGTGCATTTGAGTAGGGAGATTTTCATATGTGACTGTAGGAGGTGTTATCTGTAAAATGGTGGATTTCTAGATGATTTGAATAAGCAGGAAGGATATTTGGCAGCAATTTGCCTGTGTGACCTGTTTGCGGAGTAATTCTTGCCGGCATTTGTAAATATTGACGGGTGTTATACATACATGCATTTTACGAGAGCTTGAAGTATTCAATTTTTGTTAAAATCTATCGGCATGTCAAAGAGATGATGATAACAGCAGGTGAGAAGTTTAAGACATTTTATAGGTCACGTTTTCTTATAATCAGACAAAACGTTAACATGGTCGCCTATGGGAAAACCAACAGTGGGCTGACCCCTGTAATCTAATTGATGTGAAAAGATGACAATGTAATGTAGGCCAATCACTGATGTATTCCTATTGCATAATTCCGATTGAAAGAGAACAACAAAGATAGACGGGAAAGGACATGAATCTAATTATATTCACCTTGCATGTTTGAGAATAACATACACGACTAACTACAGTGCACTATCGCATAAAAGAACACGTTGGAACTTGGTCAAACTGTCCCATACACCCGATGTCCCTGCATCCCTGTATTACAGAACAGTGCAGGTCAGAACGGGGATTTCAAAACTGTTCCTTTGAAATGCCGTTCACCAGGATATTAAGAGACCACTATACGTAGTTAAGAGCGATACAAATTGACACAGTGACTGGCATACGTAGGCAAAGAGCATTGAAATTGCAAGGCATACCTATTTGACAGAATTGTTGGATTAATTGGGAGAAGTATCAGTGACAACACATAAGGAAACATATATAATTATACAACTGTGTAAAAACAACAGAGAAGTCATCTTTAGCGTGGAGGCCACCTTGTAGGGCATACGCTAGACAGAATACAGAGGAGAGCAGCTGAAAAATGGAACTTTGTTATGAGAAATATATAGAATAATGTGTATTAACAACCCTACGAAAGAGTCATCGAGATGAAGAGGTTACCGGGTAGTGGTTTTAAAGACATTGGGTGGACAATGGCAGTGAAAGATAAATATGTTTCCCAACTTAGAAAGATAGACGAACCAGAGAACATGAAGTAAGATTACTGAACGAACCGTCCACCGTGGAACCTCACTGCTAACGTCACACTCGTACGTGGATGAAAGTGACCGGAATGGCGAGGTGACCGTTTTGGTAAGACTAATAAAATTATTTAGTTGTGGAAATAATCTGGGACTGTCATGTGATGACCTTACCCGTGGGGTGGCTGTATTACCAAGGTGACTGTAAAGCGAGGTTTGACAGTATATTAGGTATAAGAAAATATTCATTTTCATAGACGGGTATAAACCAATTGAACATATCATCCACTGTTTATATAAGTGCAACAGGTGTGGATATCTTTGAAACAAAATCGACACATACCTTAGGCAGGTTTCTCATAAATAAAATATAATTTGTTAATGTTTACCTTTTTATTTCTGGAATTGGTTGGATTAAGCTAAGATTCAATAAATACGGATGCCGCAAGTGGATGCAATTTATTCGTTATTGGCGATAAAAAATGGACGTAGTTTTTTCACGCCGATTCGTTTGCGATAAATCGAATGGTTCCACGTAGCGATTCGATTTCCCACATACCAAATATTTCTTCCGTAGGATGGAGTATCAGCTAAATTCGCAGAAAATGAGGAATCGTTCTGCAAGTTTTGTTTTCTCGTTAAAATGATATGCTTGCTGATCGTAACATCGAGGTACGTCAACAGTTTGCGTAATAATAGTTTACAAGATTGACGCCTTTTCAGCTATGTTCGAACTATACCAACTTGATTTCCAGGAAACGAATCGCATCACCTGATTGCGTCATTGGTATTGCCCAACGATATCTAATCTGAGTATGTTGTCAATCAATGCAAACCCAAGAGTAGACTAATTAATGAGATTGCAATCTGTCTTGGCAGGCTCAACATAAATGCAAGTTCTTATACAGCACTGCATCCAGTCCTTAGGACTGCTCAAAGCGCTTTACACTTTACTCCCTGGCAGACCTTTTCCATCGAACAATGCGAACAATATTGTACACATATATCCACCACTGTATATAGCCAGGTACTCATTCATACAGCTGAGTGCACTGGAGCTACGTAGAGTGAACGGACTTGCTCAAGGTTAGACACCGCAGCACAGGATTCGAACCCAGGTTCCCTCAATAAATATTCCGATGCTCTATCAACTGCGCCCCCAATTGTAGGGCCTATGCAAATATGTATACAGGTAATGCTATAACAAAGGTGCAAAGATTATTCAGAAACGGCTGTTGTCAATACAATGTGCAGCTTCTTGACCGACGTTGTATTGGCTATTTGCCGGCATGAATCAGTTAAAACAAGTATTGCCTCACGAGACAAAAGCTGACCATTAATACTGTTTAGCAAACATACATGTTGGTAACTTTACTGCCATGAGTAAACGTGTCATAAGCGGTCAGACTAACAAACGTGATGGAAACGTTATAGCCACATGTGACACAGTTGTCAGATTATCATACGCGTTGGACGTCTTCATTGCTGTACACGTATTTACCGTGTATCTGTAGACTGGCAGATAATAACGTTTCCCATAATCCTATACGTTTTTGAATGACGGGTCGCGAAACGTTTATCCAATGTAGTTACCAGACTGTCATTTGGCAACATTAGTAATAACCAGAATAAACGAGGGCTGTCATTTCTGACGACGCACATTAGTTTGTTATTCGACAGAATGGGCCCAGCGGCAATTCGGCGGAACGTTACATATGACATATCATTGTTTACGTCACTGCAATGAGATGCATGTGCCTTTCAAGTCGTATACATGCCTACTTTAGCCATACAAAACCTGGAAAGCTGTTGCATATTTAGCAGCATCGATTGTGCGATGATTTGATCCATCGGCATTGCGCGCAGACGACATTACCGTAGAAATGGACCGTCGATAATCTGATTGGCGCAAATCAACTGGAGAAAAGTGTCATCACTGAAGAATCAGAATAAGCTGGTTTCGAGCTCACTACGTAAATTCAAGGAAATGTCTCGTTGTCACGACGTAGACGGCCGACTATTTGATTATAGTGTTACAATCTCATGCCGGTCTTTGTGACGTCATCGCGGAACTACGCAAACGGTGGCGGGAAACAATGCTGCCGCGGACAGGTGTGACATTTCCGTGTCAAAGGATATTTACAGGCATACTTTAAATGTACTTGTAATGTTTACTCTCTCTAACAAAAAACAATGTATGTATATATATATAAGTCTAAAGGTGAACTATTAATACGGTATGTATTGACTCTCCTTTGAACGTGATTTCCAAGGATTTAGGCGCACAAGAAGTTACCTTACCTATTATAAAATATCATTATGCCAATTATTATTATATGCAATTCAATATATGTTACGTGTATGTTGACAGTATATCAATGGCTCTTGACTCTAGGGAGCAGCTGTTATTCAGCAGTCAATGTTCCAGTGCATTAATATATGTCTTGCAATCATTTTTTTATTATACTGAGTGTAGTACGAACAACAGTATCATTGTAAGAGCAACCGAAGGAAACACGTTCGTAAACTCTGCATTGTAGTCAGCGTCGTCGACTTGCATAATGCAGCTACCGTAAACACATTCATGCTGACATGAATTTACATTCCACAATCATTGAAGACGGTAAGTCCGGTAAATCCACAGAGAATTGATTGGCCTCTGACCAGGTCGCTAGTGGACGTCAGTGGGCTCGAAGGGCTCTATGTCATTCCATGTGAAGGTAGAACTGGGAGTAGAGCGCCGAACTCTCAGATGGGAGGAACATG
Source organism: Paraescarpia echinospica (assembly GCA_020002185.1). Classification (NCBI taxonomy): domain Eukaryota; kingdom Metazoa; phylum Annelida; class Polychaeta; order Sabellida; family Siboglinidae; genus Paraescarpia; species Paraescarpia echinospica. The sequence goes on from CM034536.1 coordinate 50,094,458, forward strand.
GCGCGAGTCCACCTACATCCGGTTCGAAAGTTGGGGCGATATTTCTCTTTGCCTGCGTGTTTTTAGAGATACACTAAACGCAGTAAGTCCGTTTTCATGTGTGTAGTGCCAACGGACATAAAATATCCCACACAGAGAAAGAAGAAAATGGCATTTCATGAAAAAAAACCAGTGGTCTTGATCAGCAAAAATCCACTTTAGTTCTGAATTGTCTGCTGCCAAAACGTGCATATGTCTCACGCGCACACAAGCCAGACAGGTGGATATATATATATATATATATATATATATATTGCGCAGTGGCCGAGTGGTTATAGTGCCGGACTGTCGATCGGAGGGACCGGGGTTCGAATCCCGACGCCCAGCAAGGCGGTGGTTCGGTACTTGTTCGGCCGCCGTGTCGAAACTTTGGCAATTTCGCTCACCATACGTCGCCCCCCTTCCGCACCGGCCAGCGTGGAATGGTCGGCCAACAACACCAGCTTGCAAAGTACAATGAAGCGAAGTCCCCCAGTCCCCAGCAGCATTGAAAGAGTCTATGAGTAAGGAGGCGGTTCGGGTCAGCTACGTTACGTGCAGGGGGTGCTAAGAATCTGTCAAGAAGAGCCGCCGAAAGAAGGTAAGTAGACTGAAGATAACGATATAATAATTATAACGTAAGAACACTACTAAGAGAAGAACAGATACAAGATCTGGAGGAAGAATTTAGGGAAACCAGGTTGGTATGGGATGTGATCGGGATCGGAGAAGTCAGAAGAAGAAAGGAATATTTCACTACCTTACAAAGCGGCCACCTACTATATCATTCCACGGTGAACAACAGCCAAGCAGAGTAGGCTTTCTCATAAACAAGAAATGGAAAGACAACATAGTGAGGGTTAACAGCATCAGCCCCAGAGTAGCTGAATTGTTCTATACATAACAAAGTGCTATAAACTGATGATAGTACATGTATATTCACCAACAACATGATACTCAGAAGAAGACACAACCGACTTCTACAACGACGTGGATGAGACCTTAGAAAATTCAACCCACTACACGATAGTGAAGGGGGACTTAAATGCGCAGGTAGGGAAACGAACATGCATTTCGAAAACGGCAACAGGCGAATGTGGCCTAGATATGAGAAACAAAAAAGGCGACACCTTGGCAGAATGGGCAACATCAAGAAAGTACAAAATCATGTAGGAGATGGACGTGAAAAAGCCAAAATGGAGAAACAAAGAACGAAATTGACTATATACTGACAAACAGGCCAAACATGGTAACTGACGTAACTGTCATCAACAAAGTCAACATCGGAAGTGACCACAGAAAGTTAATGATCAACATAATACAGGACATCAAGGCTGAAAGGAAGAAGTTGATAAACAAGAGACCACCAAGTGTAGATACCACACAAATAGGAAACAAGATCGAATTCCATCTCGAACTGCGAAATCGATTCGAGACACTACAAGAACTAGACGATATCGACAGCATGAGCGAAAACATCACTGAGATGAGCCAACTAAGTGCGACAAGTGTAGCCAAAGCAATCAACAGGCATGAAATTACGAGAATATCGTCACCGACACGACCAATGAAGAAACGACGAGAAATGGTGGATAACGGCGACCGTAAAAAAACTAACGCAGAAATAGAGCATTAAAAAGTAAGCGAAGGAGGACACCAGGACGTTAAAACAAGAGATCATACAAGAAAAGATTATGGCATCAAAGAGCCTGAAGAAAGCCAGAAGAACACACTAGGCCGAGGCATACTTATTACACGTCTAGACAAGCAGGGTAGAGAGATACAAACCAAGATATGATCATGGAACGAATAGAGGAATTCTACCCCGAGCTACATGACAGTGAACAGAGTACAATAATTCACACCGATCCGAAAGAGGTACCAGAGATAACACCATGGGAGGTGGAAGCAGCGTTAAGAGATATGAAGAATGGGAAGACATCACGCAACGATCATGTAAACATTAAAACATTAAAAGCAGGTGAATATACCATCTCGAAGACACTGGCTATGCTGTATACTAAATTCTTATCAGAAAGATGAATACACACCGCATGGAAGAACGCAAAGATGGTGATAATCTTCAAGAAGGGAAATAAGAAAGACTTAAAGAACTACAGTCTGATATGTCTGTTAGCAAACATCTACAAATTACTCACAAAGATACTAACGAATAGGCTAGTGAAGACACTCGACGAAAACCAACCACAAGAGAAAGCAGGATTCAGAAGCAGGTACTCAACGACAGACCACATACATGCCGTAAACCAACTGAAAGAGAAGTGCCGAAAATATGATATCCCGCTCTACATCGCATCATACGACAGGGTGACACCATATCGCCAAAGCTGTTTACGGCAAAACTCGAAAGCATATTCCGAAGACTGACCTGGGAAACCACAGGCTTGAGGATAGACGGAGAATATCTCAGTCATCCTCGCTTCGCCGACGATATATTCATATGTGCTATTAAACCGCAAGAACTACATAACATGCAGCAGGAGCTAGCAGATGAAAGTGAAAGACAAGCAAGGTCTGAAGATGAACATTTCGAAGACAAACGTGATGCTAGAAAATTATATTATATATCAACAGCACGCATATAGAGAACGTTGAAAGCTACGTCTGTCCGGGACAGCGATACAATATCAGAGACAAAAAACAAGACAAGGAGATTCAAAGAAGAATCACCGCTAGCTGGACAGCATTCGCCAAACACCGCGACATCTTCAAAGGTAACTTTGGAACCTGCTTGAAGAAACAAGTCTACAACTTATGCGTACTTCCAGCGATGACATACGGCGCGGAAACATGGACATTCACAATCCAGGAAAAGAACAAGCTGGCAGCCGCACAAGAATAGATGGAAAGAAGTATGTTAACCATCACATATCGGGAGAGAAAAACAAACATCTGGGTAAGGCAGGAGACAAAGGTCTTAGACGTGATAGAACAAATCAGATGACAGAAGTGGACATGGGCAGGGCACATCAGCAGACTACGAGATAACCGATGGACATCGCGTATCACGACCTGGAGACCTTACGAAGGGAAACAATCTAGAGGAAGTCCGGCGAGACGGTGGAGAGACGAACTAGACGAGTACTGAAAGGGCACCATCTGGCAGAGGATAGCGCAAGACAGGCAGATTTGGTCACTACATGCTGAGGCCTTCGCCCAACCACGGGACACTACGGCTGCACAATGATGACGAAGAACAATAGCAACTGCAACAACAGCCATGTTTGACATATAAAAAAACAATAGTATCTAAAGCAATGAAGATGAACGAATGTCTTATGATGTGACCAAAGATAAACAAGGAAAAAGAAGGGACGATGATAATGTATAGAAGATGAGTTATCATGAGGAATTACTTAATATTGCGCTGATGCATGACAACCGGATCGTGTAATTTTAACGCCTTTTTTACTAATGCTGGTCCTACTTTAGCCTCTAAAACGACTACAATTGGAGGTAAATCACACAAAGATTACCTAAAAAACCCGATATTTCACACCTTTAGCTTTAACCCAATTAACATGGAAACTATTGTTAATACAATTGATCGTTTACTTCCAAAATCAAGTTGTGGAAAAGAAAGTATATCAACACAATTATTAAAATTAATAAAAATGATACTAACAATGCAGTCACTCTAATTAGTAATCAATCAATACTAACTGGTATATTTCCAGACAAATTAAAAATTGCAAAAGTCATAAACCTTTTCCAAAAAGGTGATGTTTCTGACTTTGACAATTATCGTCCAATTTCTATCCTGCCAGTGATTTCAAAAATGTTTGAAAGGGTTATGTTCGATCAAATCCACGACGCCTTCCATGCCAAAGCGTTATACTACAATGGCCAATATGGGTTTAGAAAGAAAACAATATTTTACTGATCTTGCTACACTCGAAATTATAGACAGAATTATACAATGACTTGATAAATCGGTTACTCCAATAAATATTATTCCTTGATTTATCAAAAGCATTTGACACAATTGATTACAATATATTGGTACAGAAGTTAAATTACTGCGGATTAAGTGACAAGGTTCTGGATCTTTGTAAGAGTTATTTACAAAATCGTAAGCAGTATGTAGAAATTGAAAATGTTAAGTCTAAGGAAACAGTCATCAACACTGGTGTCCCTCAAGGTTCAATTTTAGGGCAACTCGTATTTATTATATACATAACTGACATAGCACTTTCTTGCGACCTTTTCAAATTCATAACGTGTGCTGACGACACCACCATTACTAGTACACTAAATGCATTTAACGATTCTGAAAGTAAAATGCGAAGTGAAAAGCAATTGGTTGAAAGTTAATATACTGTCACCAAATGCCAAAAAGACTAAATTCGTGATTTTTCAAATGCCTCAAAAGAAAATAGAATACCCTGTGTTATAAATAGATGGGACATACATTAAATGTGTAAATTATTTACATTGTTTAGGCATCACAATAAATAACCATTTAAACTGGCAGAGTCATACAAACAACATAGCAAATAAAATATATAAAACAACGGGACTATTAAATAAACTTAAACACTTTTTACCACTTAATGCTTTATATATTATGTACAATGCTCTTATTCTCCCTCATATTAATTATGGCTTACTTTTATGGGGTCATCAGGCACATCGAATTTTCAAGTTACAGAAAAAAGCATCACGTATAATATCTTTAAGTAAATGTAATGCTCACACAAGTCCTATTTTTACAAGTCTTCAATTGTTAAAGTTGGATGACATTTATAAAATCCAACAATTAAACTTTTACTACAAATTTTGTTTACCTACTATTTCAATGTCATTCCCAACACACACATCTATGATATTCATCAGCACTATACACGTGAAAGAAATAATATCTGCATGTCCAGAGTCAAACATGAATTTGCCAAAAAATGCATTGGACACAACATAGTAGAGACAGTTAACAATACACCAAGTGTTATCATGAAAAAAATATTTACACCTGCAGTCTATACGTTTTTTTAACATACACAAAACACTATTTTATTTTACATTATGAATCCAGCCAGTTGTCATATACACAATTGCTTTTGTAATTCATAATACGTATTGAAATGTATACCTAAGTATCCATATGTACGTCAATATGTACACGAGTACATAGAATAATATCATGTATGTATGTTGATACATAAATAATAATCAACTATAAAAACAAGTCATATCCTATTCTCATTTGTGTCATGTATATTTTGTTGTTGTTTATATTTATGGGGTGGCGTATGTGGTAGCGATATTATATATCTTAATGGGAGCCTCCCGACCTTACCTATTACTTGCGATTATTCATTGTATATATATCGTATTTATAGGTCAAATAAATTTATTCTGAGGCTGAGTCTGTCAACAAACAGACTAGGATAACGTTTACAATCATTCACATTGCTCTAGATGTGAAGATCTATATTCATGAATGACAAGGAGAATAACTAGGAGATTCTCGGGTGAGTAGTCAAGACATCGCACAACGTCGGCACTTGTACGTCCGGGATCTATTTCACTAAAATAATTCGTGAGTTGACTTCGTCACTAACAACATCGGGTTTATATAATAGCTAACACTGATCCGTAACTCCCGTCATAACTAGTATAACCTGCATTAGAAGGCAATGACTGATTATCAGATATAATATTGGGCTACTGGTGGAATTCGTGTTTTGTTAAATAAGAACAATATTTTTATTCAAACCGGGGTTCTCTCGACTTAGACACCGTTGCTCTCTATACACTGCGCCACTGCGCTTTTTTATTTGCTCATACGATCACCAGTTCAACGACACCGCGCAAACCCACGCAGCAAACGTGTCCGTGTCGTATTTGGAAGGCGGTGATGGCGAGGTGAAACGTTGACATTGAGAATGGAGACTTAGTCGAGCCCATGACCCGTCACACCGCCCACACTGACCGGCCCATGACCATCGCATCTCAATTACGACACCCGCACGTGTCCATAGGCACCACATTTACGATAATGCTGTTGCTGCATCACGATACCAAACGAGCCGTGGCTAATTTTATGGAAGCTATCATCAGATGGGCCGGCGCGTCTAGAACCCAATACCAGTCGGTATTTCAACGAAATAAGTATGCAACATGGTTCAGCAGGAGCAGGGGTATTATAAAATTGTAAAGGAAACAATATTATATTTACACTTGTCTGTTTAGGTTTACGGGATCATAATTTAAAACTAATCGTGACATAAATCCTCTGGTTTCGTTCTGTTTTGCAAGAGCGATGATGACACGCCGAGTCGACAATTGCAAATCGAATCAGGATTGTCATTAACTCGTTGTTAGGGACCGTAACGCAGCATCGGACGGGTGGGTCGTTTACTCATTCCATCTTGTCAGATACATTGACGAGGTTCACTGGACGTGGGCTTATTTTGTGCAGCAGCTATGAAGGCCAGTGCCGTAACGGAAACTACATCAGTGTGTTATACACTGTACATTTTACGACACTGCTTCAATCGTGCATTTGCGTTTTATTATTAAGTTGTGTTTTACTCTATCACGCAAAATACCGTGGGAGCAGTATATCGTCAAGATTTAACAAGATTGCCATCCAGAAAATTAACTCTAGATGGCAGGTGGACAAGGAAGCCTTTTGGCTTACCGAGAGCCCAATATTTTTTATCTACGTGTGTCCCGCCCTTATTTTTAAAACATATTCACGCTACTTGCACCAACGCGATCAGGAGATAATATGTTCCATTCATTTACAGTCCTTTGTGAAAATGAGAACTTTCTTATATATAATCTACACTGCTCCTTTACTAATGTAACTTCATGTCCTCTGGTCGTTATATCTTTCTTAACTGAGAAAACATATTTCTATCAATATTTTCAAAACCATTCAATGTTCTAAACACTTCTATCTGATCTCCTCTCAATCTCCTGGTCTCTAGTGTTGTTAAACCACATTTTTAGGCGTATTTCATAAATAAAATCCCTCACTTTTGGTACAATTTTAGTTGCTCTCCTCTGTACTCTTTCTAGCATATCGATGTCCTTCCTGCGATATGGCCTCCACGCTTAAATACAATATTTTAAATGAGGCCTAACTTCGTTCCCAGGTCCTGTGTGGAGGCATTTACATTTCCCAAAATTGAACAACATTTGACATTTTTCAGACCATTTTATCAACATGTCAATATCATCTTGTAAATGCTGTCTATCTCCATCACGTTTAATCCTTCTAAACAATTTTGTATCATCCGCAAATTTCAACACCTTGCTTATTATATCATCGTCCAAATCGTTGATATATATTAAGAATAATATAGGTCCCAGTACTGATCCGTGTGGTACCCCACTCAAAACTGATTTCCAGTTTGCAGCCTCCCCACCAACTACTACCCATTGTTTTCTGTCAATTAGTCATTTTTTTCCAGTTAATTAAACCATTTCCTATGCCATGGGCCTTTAGTTTAAGCAGTTACCTTTGATGTGGCACTTTGTCGAACGCTTTCTGAAAATCTAAGTAGATTATATTTACTTGTGATCCCTCGTCTACCCACATTGTGATATCTTCCAAAAAACATAACATATTTGTTAAGCATGACCTCGCTTTTAGAAACCCATGTTGAGATGGGTTTAACAAGTTATGTTTAACAAGAAAATCTACCATGTGATCTTTATTTCGTCTTTTTAATAATTTGCAAATCATTGACGTTAAACTCACTGGTCTGTAGTTATCTGACTTGTTTCTGGAACCTTTTTTAAATAACAGTATAATGTTTGCTTCTTTCCATTCTAAAGGAACCACTCCCTCTTCTAATGACAAGTTGAAAACTGTTGCAAGTGGTATGCTAATTTGTTCTACAATTTCCAATAGTAGTTTGGGCGAAATCCCATCCACTCCAGGTGATCTATTATCCTTCATAGCCCTAATTTTCTTAGCTACCATTTCTGGGGTTACAATTTACTGTCCTAAATATTATGATTGTGCCCCCTTGAACTTAGCCTCTGGTACTGGCAGTGAACTAATATCTTCCCTGGTAAATATTGAACTAAAATATTCATTCAGGTCTTCTGCAATTAAGAATCCCTCTGATAGTATATTTCCAGCATTATGTTCTAGAGGACCGACCTTATCCTGAACTTTCTGTTTGCTCCGAACATATGCATTAAAACTCTTGCTGTCTTGTTTTATATTACAAGCTAATTTTTGTTCGTAGCTTCTCTTCGAATTTCAGTTGTAGCTTGGTTTAGTGCTTCTTTACAAATGTTGTAGTCTTCGTCATTTTCAGTACGTTTATATGACTTCCACATCGTTTGTTTGTACTTAAATTTTTCTAATGGCTTCTTTTGATATGTATTTCTTTCTGGACCTTTTCCCTTGTTTTTTCAAGGGAACAAATTTATTGACGATGCACTCTATTTCACCATTTAAGATATTCCAGCATTCTGTTGCTGTCTTATTCTTCAGTATGTTTTTCCAGTCTATCTTTGCTAAATATTTCCTCATTTCCTTATATCTTCCTTTGTGAAAATTTCTCCTGAACTGCTTTTTATTATTTCTTTCTTATTTACTTTGATGGTAAAATGTATCTGGTTGTGATCACTACTTCCCAGTGGCTTACATAATGTGACATTGCCAACTAATTCATTCTGTGGAACAAAACTATGTCTAACACATTCTCACCCCTGGTTGGCTTTACCACATGTTGAGAAAGGAAACTGTCTAAAAACTAAAACTAAAAACGTGTGGTCCTCAATCCCCGTACTATGTAGACATTTCCATTGTATATGACCATGGTTAAAATATCCCATAATAATACAGTCCCGTTTGCTAACTTCCCTTGTAGCGTTGTGTATTTTTTCATTCTCTTCTACACTTATGTTTGGACTTCGATAAACTAACCCCACCTTTAACGTTCAGTTTCTTGTAACTATGTTACACCAAACAACTTCTTCGCAATCTGCTTCTCTTTCTAATTTTATTTCATACGCCTGGATAGATTCTTTAACATATAAAATAACTCCACCTCCCCTTCTTCCTATTCTATCTTTCCTGAATATTACATAGCCTGTTATTCCAATTCGGCATCTGATATATCAGTGGTGGCCCATGGTTCGGTTATACCTATTATGTGAGGGTCAATATCTTCTACCATATCGTTTACTATGCTCCTTGCATTTAAACAAACGCATTTATATCCTGATTCAGAACAGTTTTCCAGGCTGTTCTCTGCTGATTTAGTTCTGCTGTCTTTCCTGCCACTCAATATATGTTTACTGCTACTTTATGAATGATATTAAGGCAAAAAATACTTATCGATCTTTTCTGCACCACCAATTTCTACGATCTATCTTCGCCAAACATAGCCTCGATATATGTCATTAATAATGTTTAGCTAACTAATGTGCACGCACACACTGGTGCACGCACGCATGCACCCGCACACACACACACACACACACACACACACAATATACAATTACTAATACAGGTTTTTTTTAAACTTTTAGAATAAGATAGGTAGGTTCCAGAGGCTACAAATGTGATAAACAGAAACCAGAAAGAAAGCTGCATATGTTTAGATTATACAATATATATATATATATATATATAATGAGATTATGCGTGTGTGCGATTATATTCGAACACACGTGCGCACGTACATACACACACACGCACACGCACACATATACGCACACACGAACACACACGCACTCACACACAATTTCAGTGATGCGTTTACGTGTGGTATTGTCCTAGCACGTTCAAAGAAAACATAACAAGGAAGTATTCAGCAGTTAACTGCGCACATAATAACCATTCACCCTCTGCGATCAGGCACTCGTCCATACAACCTTATCTGCCAGCAACGTGCCAAACACAGATTACACTTGATGGACCCTCGATAAGCCAACGACTTCCTTGGGCATGCTCCATCTGAGGCTATAGTAGCTTCTGGTGCCTGGCAATATTGTAAATCTTAATAAAATGTACTTCGATATCGGGATGAGACTTCTAAGGACAAAGCGAGCGGGCATTGAGCCGGGAAAGATGTTCGCACGAGGGCTTGCAATTGTGGCTACTGCCGTGCGTTCTGCAATTCAAACACCGGGCAATCGGCCATGACACATTGCAATTCCTTCAAGCTTTATGACGTCAGAAACGAAAACAAATGGGGCGCGCGGTGGACTATGGGTTTAATTTGGGTCAGTTGTGCATCAATCCTGCTTGGTTTGCACGTCACCACAGAATAAACCATGCATTCCGGGGAGCGGACGTAGAACACTGTAGTGTACAGAGTAGTTTGATCCTGTACAATGACGTCAATGTTAAGTATCTTTCTGTAAACAAACGATGCATCGTTGTTTTTCGTCCCCAACACAATTCGGACGCTGTATCTGAAATATACATCATATTATTATCTTAAATAGTTAACAAAACCCCTGTCGTTACTAGGTTAGTCAGGGCATATGATGTAGTATTAACGTAGTAGAATAGTGACAAGCCTGTGTAACTGAAACACAACTATTTAAATGCCACAATACTGGACGTGCTACACCCAAGACGTCAATAAATGCCACTTGTGTAGAGTGAAGACAATCAGGAAAACTATTGATGGATGAATACACAATGTTTGAAGTATTCTGCTGCTACAATGCCATCTTCCTGACAAGGATTATCGTGGAGTAATTGTTTGTATTGCATGACTTTAAACACCCATTGGTACCATGGAAGCTCTCTTAACAAGGAGTATTTTGATGAAAGAGTCTTCATAGCATAATTAAAAATAGCCGGTCTCTCAACAAAGGATATAGTCAAGGAAGATACTACATTTCATGACGCAACAAGCCCTGCTTTGTGGATATGCACACTCATAACATATTCGATGATGTCCCGAAACCGTCGCTCGCTGGAGAGAAGCAACACTCGACCATCTGGTAGTGGCTTTCAACACGTACAATAGTCATCCATTTTCCTCACTCATGACGCGGTGCGGGGTCCCGGCCAATTGCTTAACACTGTCAGATTACGACAATAAATACAAAATGAACTTCGCGCCGGCTTCCTCTAAACTAATCTGCCAGTCTTGTTGGAGAATGTAATTTGCCTTGACTGAAACTTCGTTAGAATGTATTCTTAGACACCCGAAATGATTACGTCGCAGGGTGGTGCTGCCCGGGCTTGGTGGCCAGCGTAGTATATATACTACGTTGACCACCATGTAGTTCAGTGTTTAATTACGTAAGTGAGGCACGTGCCGGTGTGTCATGTAATACATTAAATTAGTAATTCCAGCTTCTGATAAGCATTTCTGAAAACTCACATCCTTGTGTTATTAGTAGTTTAAAAATCAATGAATATACACCAACACATTGTGGACCCAACAAGCGGAATTTGTATTTATAAGGAGGCTGTCTGTTCCTAGTTTTCCGTTTATTATTTAATGTAATGTTCTTAAGACTATAATAACTTTGTCGAAGGTATATTGCCTGCAAAATTGTGTTTAGTAAGCCCGTAACAACGTTCGCAATTTGGAAGATACGACCCCGAACCTTGTTCAAATGGTAACCCAGTTTCAGAAGAAGCTTTATTGGCAATACTGCTGATTCAGGCTGAGTTAACCGCAATACCCTTTGATATTCCACGATGTTCCGTCGTTCCACCCTATACACAACAGACTACCTACAACTTACGACGCTGACTTATTCAGGGTAGAGGCACAGACTGCCTTTAAAACAATAATAATAATTTAAATGATAAGTGGAGACGCGTTTAAAATCCAAATATCCAAATAATATAAAGGTAAACACTGCTGCCATTGGTCTTGTTGCTTCCTGTGCTGTGAAAGCTAGCATTATATTAAAAACAACTGCGCTTCTTTAGTTCAGCCAGTCGAAGCTGATATTGATTTTTAAACATGCCACACATTAGTTATTAGACCAGACGTGATTGGATTAAAAAAATAACTCGCCCGGATGTAGTGGAGAGATATATTGCCAAATTATCTCATTGGTCGATACAGCAACTGTGACAAAAGTCAAATGTTCGCTTCTTTCATTTCTGGTTTATCCGCAATTACAAACGTTTGTGTAGAGATTAGGCCAACATAAGTTGGTTAGTTTACACAGCCGGGATGTCGCCTGGACATTTCTTAATTAATTCCTTTATTCACACCATGTGCACATAAATATTTACATTTCTGTGATATTAATTAATATTATGATAATGTATACGGTGGAGTAATTCATGCGTGTTTATCGAGGTCGGCGTGCTGAGAATAAAACTAAGGTCACTGCTAGGAGTGCTCTATTTGGCCGAAGCTATGTAGCATTGCAGGCACGATCTCACTCCGGTGATGCGCAAAATGCGGCCTCGGCTATTGTAGCCGGCGTAGTATTCATTGCCATGTAAATAACCCGCTGCCAATATGTAGTTGTTGATGCCAGCGATCTCTTTGAAACACAAACTATCGCAGTGATTAGTCGCCGAGCAGATAACGAACCGGTATACGGTATGTATTGATGAGAAACAAATCACGCCATGGTTGGATAACTGTTCTGTAAACAAATAAACATCGATGTTCGGTTGTCATCGATTACATGTCATGATATATTTGGATTAATGGTTTAAAAAGTCATAAGATGACCTACACGTTAATTACACTGTAGTAGCTAGCCACTCCACCAGATACTGTTACGATCCGGTTAATGTCCTAGGTGGGCGGTAGAACCACCTATCGGACCGATTTAAATGCCCCCCACATACACACCCAAGTGTTATATCATTTGAAAGCTCTACATCTCCCCGTCCCAACGAGGCCTTCCGCAATCGCCTTAACATTACAGTGATCGGATATCTATTTTACTTAATGAAAAGATAGCCAAGTCATATATCTTTGGAAAGCTTTTTGTCTCTCAGTCAAAGTGAGGTACGATATGGAGGTATTACCTGATATGATACGAGTGGAGCTAAGGTCAAACAAGGTCACCGTGAAATGATGAATATTCGATTTTTTTGTAATGGCGCGAAAGTCATAAAGATACAATGACCCTACAAATTCTTCATTTATATGTAAATATCATATACTGTGTGAAAGAACCGTTTCTCCCCGTCAAAATGAGATATGACATGGAGCTGTCAGTTGAAGGAGTATGTGTAGAGCGACGATCAAACAGAGTCACCGTCAAGTGATAAATATTCGAAATAGTGTCAACCCACTAATGTCATGCAATATAAATGGTTGCGTGTATCTACATTACCTATCTATTCATGGTAATGTCGTACACCGTTGGAAAGCTAACTGTCTCCCCGTAAACATGAGATACGATGGGGAGCTCTATCAAGTGGTGCAATAAATGTGGAGTGAAGGTTAAACAAGGTCACCATCAAACGACGAATGTTCAAAACTACGTCTCTCAGCAAAAGTTCTACACTTACAATGGTTGTGTAGCTACTTTGTCTACATACACTAGGCCATGTTACATACCATTTGAAAGGATGTTGTATCCATGTCAAAATGAGGTATGGTATTTAGTTGTAAAGTGGTGCTCTAACTGTGGAATACAGGTTAAGCAAGGTTAACGTCAAAAGATGACCTTTCGAAATTATGCCTTTCTGCAATATAGAAGGTTAGCCAACATGGAATGTTATACTTTTAATTGCATTTAAAAAAAAGCAGGAATCCATGCTTGATCAATCACACAAGGGATACAAAAATATGTGTGTATGGATGCCACCATAAATTTTGAGGGGTTATTTGAGGGTCACAAACTCAAACTTGTGTCAAAATAGTTTTATTAATTACTTGACATTCTTCTTGTACCCACCGTTGCATAAAAGCCAAATACGTTATGATTTGTATATGTATTGTCTGTGTTATTAGGTGTTGAACTTTGAATTTTCTCATAAATATATGGGATAATCAATTATAAAAATAAAATGTGAATTTCTCAAATGTTTTTATCGCGTACACCAAAGTGGTTTACATACCCAATTATTCTTTGTAAGCCTGTTTGTATATATTCCTGTTTATATAGTATGCATATTATTTATTATTACACATGCATTTGGTCATTAACATGACGTGAAAGTTAAAGAACTTGCCCAAAATGTAGTTAGGATGTTGAAGAAGAGAGGTGGCAATCGTAGATTAGAACTCTACTCGTAACCCAGTCGACCAACTGTCAGGAACAAGACATCTCATGGATGAATCCAAATTTCAGGTTCTGATTGACATACATGGAAACGACGGAGATCATGTTGGACATCATCAGGGCTGAGAATATTGGCAATTATATAGAACTTTTCGCTGCATTTTTACATTGGCTAACCATCTGTGATCATACAAGCTATGCCCTCCCGATGGAGAACAGTCTCTCTGGCAGATGTGAAACACCCCGAGAAGACAGCACCAGAGTGCAGTATTCATTAAAGGATATTTTTGTGAAGAAAACCAAAAAGCTCTTCAATGAAGAGCCTGCTGATCAGGCAACTGAGCCAGTTACTAGCACATACAGGATTCATAATGGTATCGGCAGTAAAAAAACGATCGAGCCAGTTCGCCGAGCCGCCCTGTAATTTGAGTGGCATCCACATACTTCTACAATAGGGGATTGCCGCATTCACACAGTCATTCTGATACCTTCTTCCTCGTATATGTGTCGATATGAGATGATATAGCTATATATTCACAATCTGCTTATAACCAAACCTTTGCGTAGTGATTAGCGTGTGCAATATAAAGTTGTAGGGTGGAGGGTGGGCTGGCACCGTCAGACACAAAGAGTTGGATCCTGACAAGATCGACGGATTGCTACTCACGAGCGAGTGCCATAAAATATATGACACACAACATATCCAGTCCGTGCAAGTTCCCCATCGTGACCAACTCTCTTGACAAAGAGCTAGTTGGTTGTGGACATTTTGCAAGCTCGATGATCAGAAAAAGTTGATGTTGAATTCCTCAGGTTATCATTCGCAGGTTATGTAAGTCTTTTAGATTGTTTCTGGTAGTTCAAAGGGTGTATGAAGTCCAACCGTACCAAGACACTGGGCAGCTATACTTTTGGTGTTGAGTTCATGCCACCTCCAAACATGGCTATATATAGCGGGACTGGGGGGTAGCTAAAGCTTCATGGTATTCACCATTTCCACTATTCGTCCAGTAGTGACACCGTTCACCTATTGCTTTAACAGCTTTCTGACAACTTTGATAGTGTTTCGTACATTGTGTAGTTTCAAAGGTTTATGAACGTTGCTTCCTCGGTGCGTCATGAAACCATGTAGTTTCTTCAACCAGTCGTTGCTTCACGGTGATGATAACCTACTATGTTTCTTTGTTCTTATCTATTAGATGAGTTGCCTACTGACCACGTCACTTGCAGCAGAGTATTTCGTTGCCATATGTACTAAAGGCAATGGCATGTCGTTACCCTGTGGGTCAATCCGGTTTCTGCTGTAGGCTCCTGTACGGAGTCAGCGACGATTTTGCTGACATACACCCGCTTGGCAGGAAAGCAACTCCGTCGACACGGAGCAAAAACAGTGGTTAAAAGCTACCACTCTTGCGTCCGTGACCATCGCTCCCACCTGAAAGTCAGAGTCTCCATATTCACCGTCAGTCCCTCTGAACGCACAAATAACTTTGTGACAAGCTTCTTTGGATCATCAGCGTACGCTTCCATGCTTCATCCGTGGCGGATACCATTAGAGCAGTTGATCATGGTCTCTTCATTCGTCGTCTTCCACATTGAAGAGGGGGGATCTTGAGTACAGTGACATTCGTAATCGTTCTGACCAACGACGTATCCCTGGCTTGATCGTCCCTTGTAAGGCTGATGATGCCATTATGCATCTTGTATAATCTACACATCAATTCAGTTGTCTGATCAGCTGGAATTTGGTTGAAGGGCCTTTTGGTTTCTGCCAGAGAGACAGTTCTCCGTCGGGAGGGTTGTATGATCGTAGATTGTTACCCAATGTATAATTCCAACGAAAGATTCTATACAGCTGCCAATCGATCGTCTCAGCCCTGATGATGTCCAGCATAATCTCCATAGTTTCCACGTATCCTGAAATTTAGATTCCTCCTTGAGATATTGGATTGTCTTGTTCCTCAAAACATCTGACAATTGGTCAACTGTGTTGCGAGTAGAGTTCTAATCTGCGATTGCCACCTTTCTTCTTCAACATCCTAACTACACATTGGGCAAGCTCTTTGACTTTCATATCATGTTAATGACTAAATGCATATGTAGTAATAAATAATATGCATACTATATCAACAGGAATATATACAAACAAGCTTACAAAGAATAATCGGGTGTGTAAACAACTTTGGTGTACGCGATAAACACATTTGAGAAAATAACATTTTTATATTTGATTATCCTATATATTTATGAGTAAGTTCTACGTTCGACACCAGATAACACAGGCAATACATGTACATATAATAAAGTATTTGGTTTTATGCAACGGTGTGTACAAGAAGATGTCAATTAATGAATAAAAAATATTTTGATACAAGTTTGAGTTTGTGACTTTCAAATAACCTTAAAAATCGAGGGTGGCATTCACATACACCTATTTTTTTATCCCTTGTATGATGGATCTAGTAGGAATATTTGCCATTAACAAAAAATTGCAGTTAAAAGTATAACATATAATGTTGGCTAACCTAGTATCTGCGGAAAGGCATAATTTCGAAAATTCATCTTTTGACGGTGACCTTTTTTTACCTGCACTCCACATTTAGTGCACCAGGATACAAGTCAATGCCATACCTCATTTTGATGGGGATACAATACGCTTTCAAATGGTATGTAAAATTGTAAGACCTTTTGCGGAGAGACGTAGTTTTGAACATTCGTTATTTGATGGTGACCTTGTTTATCATTCACTGCACACCTACTGCACCACTTGGCAGCTCCCCGTCGTACATCATGTTTACGGGGAGACAGTTGGTTTTCCAACGGTATACGACATTGCTATGAATAGATAGGTAACGTAGATATACGCAACCATTAATATTGTATGACGTTTGCTGGATGACACAATTTCGAACATTTATTACTTGACGGTGACTCTGTTTGACCGTCGCTCCATACCTACTCCATCAAATGTCAGCTCCATGTCATATCTCATTTCGACTGGGTGGGCAAAATGGTTCACAATTTCGAAAATTCATCATTTGACGGTGACCTTGTTTGACCTCAGATTCATGCTTACTGCACCACTTGGCAGCTCGCCGACAAACCTCTTTGTGACTGGGAGATGTGGAGCCTCCTAAAATAAAGCACTTTTGGGGGAGTTGCCGCTCGCCTAACCTGCTTGCGATCACGCAATTATACGCAAATAGGACTTTTGTAATACACACCGCCCTTCAGAAGGACGGACTTCCAAGTAGGTGACATACACAGTGACAGTGACCAAAAATCATCGTCGATTTTAAATGTTGTTCTCTTTTCCATGAATGTCCCAGGTGGGGTTGGCCTCGATACTGGGCCTCGATTTATCTTTTATTTTTCCCGCCCTCACTTTTGTCTCCACCAACTGTTTCCACTCCTGTCTATAGTTCTCTCCTGCACGCTACTCCTCTCCCAATTCCACCGTATTTTTCTTTATGCAAGTCTCCCTTATCAGTCTTCGTCGTCCTCGTCTCCTTTTGCTTCTATACTTTCACGAAATCTGGTTTCTACATTAACTGTTCTTCTCCTATTTGTCACATATGTCCAGCCCCCAATAGCAGTCTTCTCATTAATTTTGTCTTGAAAACCGTTTAACGCCAACCTATATTGTTTTTGTTGTTGTTCTATTATACCGTATGACATAATGAAAATATTGACTGTTTAACTCCAGCATGTATGAATTACGTTTATGTATAATGATTTATAGAAAATTATATTTTATATTTTCGCAAATTCGACGGCGGGGCACGGATATGTGTTCCCGTATCTGCCACCATGGGCGCTAGCTACGACGATGGCCACGGTCACTGCACCAACTGACCAAGAACGCCGTCGAAGCCACAGTCATTGTGCAAGCCACTC
>CM034536.1:50115038-50145038 GCA_020002185.1 Paraescarpia echinospica
GCTTGCCACTTTGGCATCAGCGAACTACGTGCGCAGGTCACTTAAACTGCCCGACGAAATGAGACGGGTGTTGTCTCCACCGACGACTGAACGTTTAGGTTTTTGTTGAAACAATGAACGGAAATCAGAAAATTTACGTGTGAACATTACGTGTAAACAAACCGAAATTCAAAGAAAAATATTCGAGTTAGATGTGTTGGCATCGAATTACACGTGCGTACTTTCGTAAAAAACGTTCTTAATACCTTATTAAAGGACGATCATTAAAGTAATAAAATAATAAACTAATTGAACTGTCCACAAGCTGTTGTAATGCGTGTTTTATCGGCAATTACACCAATTGTATATTGAAACTGATCAAACTATTCGAATAAAGTATATATCGTTGCAGATTGAGGTGTATAATATACAACATAAAACCAAACAAGCCGAACTATTATTTGCAGAAAATACACATAGCAAAGATTCCGACGCGACATCTTCAACTTCTTTGCTATTTAAACTGTTCGTCATCTTCCAAACAAAGTTGACTGAAATGAAAGGTACAAGTCAAGATGTGCATTCCTTCTACATTCCGTCATCTAAGTAAGTAGTTCCAGGGCAATAAATCAATCTCATATCTTCTCGCCGTTATTCGACGAGGCACAGGACAGGCCGGAAACGCACAGAACCTCCTGGCTTCGGGTGTGATATTGCATCTCCAAAGCGCCTTGAGGTGGAACAAATTCAAGATGTACGAGTAGTGACGACAGCGTCATGTTTATGCGATTGCAGGTATATTAATTGTTGAGATATAATTTGTGAAACCAACGGCGAAATCACGCGAGATTAACGGGGTCACGGGGATATGAGGCGTCCTATTTCAGTGAGATTTGATTTGACAGTTGTATCTGTATTGCTTACGTAAACAAACAGTGGTGCAGCATTAGCGTCATATATTACCATTATTCACCAGGTAGATTATCATTCCATATCTAGACTTTGTACCATTCCACACTGTAAACAGTCGGTACGCGGTTACAACCATCTATACAAAGTGTATGCCTGCCGTATTGGTAGATATACAATCTTCCCGTTTCCTATGTGTGTGTGTGTGTGTGTGTGTGTGTGTGTGTGTGTGTGTGTGTGTGTGTGTGTGTGTGTGTGTGTGTGTGTGTGTGCATGCGTGCTTGCGTGCGTGTGTTAATTTATTAGTTTGTTTGTGTGCCTGCTTGTTTGCTTGTTTATTTGTTTGTGTGCCTGCTTGTTTGCTTGTTTGCTTGTTTATTTGTTTGTTTGTTTGTTTGTTCGTTTGTACACCGTAGCTATGACAGTCTCGCAGTCATTCACAAAAGGCAACAATGTTATAATCCGGACAAAAAGAAAATTTCATTTTTTATAAAGTGTGCATATTGTAAGAGCAGCAAGTTGTTGCGAGAGCTATCTAGATCGAGTCTACGCTGCCAGAATGATGTACTGCATACGAGATTCTGGAATTAGACGTGATGCAAATAGAAGTCCATCTGGGTTCGCTCTCCCCTTCATATTTCATGAAATATAGTCGATTATCCCGTTACCGAATGCTTGTGTAATGATATATGAGGGAGAGTGGGATCATAGGCTGATCTATGGGGTGGCAGAAACTGAGTGGTGGTATTTTCGGCGAGCCTCAAGGAGGGGTGCAATTAGGGGTTTATGGAGAGTCTGAAGTAATAGTATTTTTGCGACCCTCAATGTTGGTATTTTGGTGAGTCTCAAATTTGTATTTTGGCAGGTCCAACTCGAGTGTTTTGGGGCGCTTCCTAGACTACCCTGTCTGGGTTGACCTCGCGCAGTGTTAGTGGTACGTACAGTCAAACGTCCTCCAGTCTTGGTTGTCGCCAGCGGAGATAATTGCTCAGGTTGGACGCTATTTGGTGTGTAACATTTGTTTCGTAGTGTCTGTGAGCTCGCAATATCGACGGATCAATCGCTATCAAATTAAATGAAGTCTACTCGACGCAGACTGGGTGTTTATCGAGTAACGCGATCGATTTCGTACGTTGATATGAACCTTCTCCGTCTGTGACAAACGACGCGGGAGTCGTGAACGTGTTATCTAAGCTATAAATAAGGCTGAAACATGGCGATATTTTTGTTTGTGCAGAACTACTGCCTTATTTCTAAAGGTAATATACCATATTATTTTCAGTTGCGTTCTTCGTAAAACGGCACATAATGTTACTACTACATGGATAAAAGTTTAATTTAATAGAGCAACCTCAGGCCCGAAACCATGGGGTTTAGAGATTCGTCCGAACACCCTTTTACGTAACCCCTTCTAAAAACGAGCCACCCCCACGCGAAACAATACCCATGCTCCTTCTAAGCCAACCACATGGCTATGGCCAACGATTACAGTAAGAAATTGTTTGCTTGTAGACGTAGGCTATCTTTTTGGGGGGTTCGGACTAACCACACTTTTACGAACTCCTTCCGAAAACGAACCCTCCCCCATTCGAAACCACATGCACCCATTCATGAAGTACCTCAATATATATGTTACTTGCCTCTGAATCGCTTTCTCCTTTGCGCGTCTTATTTACCCAAAGCTTCTTCTAAAAAACATCGATGATTTATCGTTCGGCAACGGTGCAAAAAAATCGCACTCAGTGGCGTCTCTTGCCATATCCATCAATTATGACACCAGCTCCATTGCGAACTAGGCGCGCTCGTGATGCGTGGTCTATCTTATGTCCACCTCGGGGAGATATGATCAAGATAGGTAGCCGACTCGGGGAAGATGTCTCTCTTAGTCTGGTAGGCAGTAATTCGTTTTAGTTTTAGACATAATGCCTCTCTAGATATTGATTCAATCAGTAGCAACACATATACTGTTATGTAATACCACTAACAGTTATTGTTTTGCCAAAAGCATGGTTATACAACTAATTAAAAACGGACTTGAATGGCGGACTTCAGAGTAGAATGAACATGAAGCGAGGTGATTGAAATTGGTTAAACTGATTAATAAAAGTATTACAATTGAAACACCTAGATCAAAAACAACATAAGTCCATTTTTTTCCAAATTTATTTTTTGTACAAGCATACAACTGAAGACCCAACGCACCGTATCACATCAAATAGAACATTAGTCATAACACCCCAGCCGTGTATGACGATCGCTAAATTAGTTGCTGAAACAAAAAATCATCATCAGAGCGAGGGGCATCCGATAATTTAGGGTGAAAATAAGCAAGCTGGTGTTTAGCACCGCCATTGACATGAGTGATTAAACACTTTTCACAAAATAATGTCACACTTTCTACACATTAAACAATTGTTTATCCTACACAATTATTTGTAAACATGATGCTGGGAACGTGCACGGATCTTACCCTGCAGAATAACCGTCAACGGTGACCATCGATACTACAGTCACTTCAAAGATCAGCAGTGTAAGTTGTCAAATAACCCGATCAATAGAATCATCCAAAGTCGCAGTCTAAATATGTACCTATCAAGGGGTCAAATGTTAAGGCTACAATAGTATCGTAAAATCATGTATAAAATGTAGGCTACAATAGTATCATAAAATCATGTTAAAATGTAGGCTACAATAGTATCATAAAATCATGTTAAAATGTAGGCTAAAATCATGTTAAAATGTAGGCTACAATAGTATCATAAAATCATGTTAAAATGTAGGCTACAATAGTATCATAAAATCATGTTAAAATGTAGGCTACAATAGTATCATAAAATCATGTTAAAATGTAGGCTACAATAGTATCATAAAATCATGTTAAAATGTAGACTACAATAGCATCATAAACTAGGGCCTATGTCATTCGGATTCAACCAATCAAGTGTGTTTTAAATATCCACACTCACCTGCGCATGTGAATGTGTTATAATTATATATCCGTCTTGCGTAACATTATTTACTTGTATGGTAATGATGTAATGTAATTACTTAAACTTATGCTTGATTTTATTGTTATATTTATAATAATAATAATTATTATACAATTGTTATTTAGTGTTTCCTCCTAGTTGTTTCCAGCACTCGGCAACGTTCTATTAACTGACTAGTCTGTATATATTGTGGTTACAATGTTATGATCTTATGAGGTCTCATTCAACTAGCCAGACTTTTTCAGAACATTATCGCTAAGCCAACCTTTATATGCTGGCACTGAGAGTGGTCACTGCCAGGGTGCCAAGGTGTCGTCCTCAGTGGTTCTTTTACGTCCCAAATTGAGTTTTTTACACCAAATATACCATACCTGCCCGGTCCGGGTATTGAACTCGGCGCGCCGGCATGTCAGGCGGATGTACTAACCACTACACTATCGCGCCCCCCCCCCCACAGGTGATAGCGGTATTTCGATGCCTTAATGGAAGTCTCCCAACGGCTTACACTTGCGGTACCATAATACGTTTAAATATTTTGGTCAAACACTTTTTATTCAATCACTCAAATCTTAATATAATCTAACCGCTAATTGCATTGCTCAATTTAAATGCGTCGATCCACCTATGCTATTTGTATAGCATGCGGTACAAATGGACTGCTACGTTTGTTAATGATACGCCCATCGCGAACTCCCTATGGTGTCCAATT
The DNA here is from genome assembly GCA_020002185.1 of Paraescarpia echinospica. Taxonomy (NCBI): domain Eukaryota; kingdom Metazoa; phylum Annelida; class Polychaeta; order Sabellida; family Siboglinidae; genus Paraescarpia; species Paraescarpia echinospica. The sequence continues at coordinate 50,119,626 of CM034536.1, forward strand.
GACAGGTTGCCGCAATATGTACTATAGCGTCTACGTGCCACATGCGCCACCTGTGTAAATATGCGTTCTGTAGAAATTGTTTACATCAAAATAATAGTGTACTAATTTCAGCAGCAATCAATGTGAAATTAGAAGCACGGTAGCTCAGTAGACGAGCACCAACACGTCAACCGAGACGACCCGAATTTGAGACCACCTGCTATCGTTTGAGAACGTTGGCAAAAGTCTTTTCGAACGGAAGAGACACCGAGAAGCCGTTGCCTGTTCTAACTGGTGTCTGTGCAAAGGGAAGTAAATTTCACACAGCGAAATCGAAAACAGCTGTCATTGGCTGAATGTTTCTAAATTGAAAATAGGATGAGCGTAGCGTTAGCGGCTGTGTAAAACATCGCAGGTGTTGCTGAGAGCTACGATCGAATGTTGCAAATCAGGCTCCAACAAAAACGAGAGGCCGTCTGCGTAAAACTCGCGAAGAATGATGATGTATCCCATAAAGTTGGCCGTTTCCGGTCCTAGGGGTGGTCCCGATTGACGTGTGTGCTGGTTGACGTGGATGAATCACATCCAGTTTATGGGTGGTCTTACTAACAATCGATGACGTCTTAATATCTGTGGGGCTTTACAGTCAAGAACATTCCAGATTAGAGATTATATCGCTCTCATCACACCCACAACACACATGCAATGTAAAGTTCTATAAACATGAGAATCATTCCTGTTCAGAAGGTCCGGCTCATCTCACGCAATACAGCTTTGGTTCTGACGCCAGTGGAAGTTTTTCCAAGCCTCAAAGGGTGCATTTTCTGGAGGTCTTTGTCCCCCCCATAGACTACCCTCTCTGGTGTGTACTTTGTTTGGTTACCCTTGCGAGTAGCTGATGCCAAGTTCGTTGTGCCCTACCGCAGCAGAAATAACTTACTGGACTTCACAACAGCCTCACTCATCGTCGCATCAGCTCGAACCAGAAGCAACGCATATCGATATTTCCACCAATTCACCCGCATTCACCAACATGCAACGAATGCACACTGCAATTAATTAGCAAACAATCACCGATTACACGGCTTCCTAATCTGCCTAAACTTCACAAACGTGATATAGACTAACGAATAGGAAGGAATCAGACAAAAACCGCTGGTGTAACTTGTGTGAGGTTTGAAATCGAGATAACGGCGAGGTAGTTGTTTGCCAGGTAGTTGTAGGACGTCGTTGGCCGGAATCTGACCTCTGTAACACGTGTTCCGGTTGGGTAGTGCCGTTGTCGCGCTTACATTTATCCGGGCGTTAAATAATATCCGGGTGACGTTTCCGCGCGTCCGCGTATCTAGGGGAATATATTTAGCACCAGCTACGACTGTCGCGCTTTCATTTATCTGGGCGTTATGTATGTTTATATATATATATATATATATATATATTTATATATGTATATATATATATGTCTATATATATACATAAATTATAAAATGTTTGCTTCCCACAGACATCAACAATTTCTGTCATAAAACAGTTTCCTCTCCACGCACACATCACGTGACTTATTCTTATACTTGGTCGCAAATCTGAAACAGTATATTATAATTATGTACTCTAACTATAACGCCCGTTTTACGACAACAAACGAAACATATTTAACAACTGGATATTATTTATTACTACATGATCTACTGGTGCCAAATATTATGCCTTACGTATGCACATAAACATCACCCGGATAAAATGTAATGCTCGGATAAATGTAAGCGCGACACCGTGCAACTACAACTATCAATCAGCTGCCAATGTTGCGTGGTACGTTAAGTGGAATACAAGATCCAAGAAATATGTAGCTAAATAGGTCATCACTCAGTGCAGATGCCAGACCTCACACCAACTGCACCAGAGGTTTTTTGGCTGATTCCTATCACGAATGGTGTCCTCAATCAATCAATCAATCAATCAATCAATCAATCAATCAATCAATCAATCAATCAACCAACCAACCAACCAACCAACCAACCAATCAACCAACCAACCAACCAATCAATCAATCAATCAATCAATCAACCAACCAACCAATCAATCAATCAATCAATCAACCAACCAACCAACCAATCAATCAATCAATCAATCAATCAACCAACAAACCAACCAATCAATCAATCAATCAATCAATCAACCAATCAATCAATCAATCAATCAACCAACCAACCAATCAATCAATCCATTCGATTTATTTCCAAGTGAAATAATACAGTATAGAAAATTACAAAACAATATACAATAAAAAGGAATATATGGAAATGGGGGAAGAATGAAGTGGAATACTTATTAATTACTTTTTACATATTATACACCCTTTCCGCATTTACGAGTGTGCTCGTTACTCAATAAGAAATGAGTGCTTAAGTCTTTTTGAGTATTTGAACTGTAGTTGAACTTCTTACATTTTCTTCACATGAGTTCTATAATTTAACACCATTATATACATAGACGTGTTTCGTTTTTTCTGCTTTGCCGTGTCACATGCATTGAATCACAGTCAGTAGAAAAGCTTTGTTGCAGGCTATATGGCAACAACTTATGTTTAAGTTTAAAACATTACAATAGAAATTCCCATTTTTATTATGTCAGGTACTTTGAGTATACCTAAATCACAAACTAATATATGAATATGACATAAAAAGTTTCATTGTAAATAAGCCTGATTACCTTCTTCTGAAATACAAAAAACAGTGTTAACAGTTGTTTTGTATGTGCTGCCCCAGACTTCACAGCAGTATGACATATAAGGGAGAAATATTGCACAATAAACTGTGAGCGTTGCTTTCTTGTTAAGTACATATCCTGCTCTGTACATAATGGCAATAGTTTTTAACACTTTGGATTTTATCAAACTAACATGTTCCTTCCAGTTGAGCTTATGGTCGATCAAGACTTCTAAAAACTTACTGACATATATTCTATCAATACTCATACTGTCAATTTTTATATCGATATTTGAATTAATGCAACAGTTTGTGAACAGTATATAGTTTGTCTTTGCTATATTTAAAGACAACCTATTTACTGGAAACGCACATGTAGTTTTGCAACTCAATGGTTATGTCTTTGCAGAGCAGCTCAGGATCCTTTCCAGAACAAAACATATTAGTGTCATCAGCAAACAGTATAAATTTTAGTATGGATGAAATATTACCAATATCATTTATATATATATAGTAAAAAGAGTTTAGAGCCCCCCCCCACACAGAGTTTAGGGCCCAGTATTGAGCCCACATGTCATTTTTAATAACTCAGAGTTACAGTCATCAATGTTAACATACAGTAGCCTATCAGTTAAATAACTTTTTTAGCCAGTGATTGGCAGCATCTAATATTTTCTTCTAATTTTGTTAATAGAAAATTATTATAAATTGTGTCAAATGCTTTTTTCAAGTCAATAAACACCCCAGTAGGACGCTTCTTCTGGTCTAAGGCAGATGTGATTTCTTCAGTTAATTCTAGAAGAGCCATTGATGCAGACATATTAGATCTAAATCCACACTGACTGCTAGTTAAGATATCCTACTTATCAATAAATTTATCTAGCTTCCTACTAAAAAAAAATTCTAAGATTTTTTGAAATTGTCGGAGTACAGATACAAGTTCTGGGCCCGAGGTTATAAAGCGTACTCGGTGCTCATACTCAACTCCATGCTCAGACTCGAGATTTCATGCTCATCGGAGAATCCATGCTCACGGTGGTTATAAAACGTCTTGAGTACGTGCTCAACTGAGTACGGCGTCTTGAGTACGAGAGCGAGAGAAAGAGCTCCTTAGACGCATTGACGTTGTTTTATTCAAATACACAAGCGGCCAGATGGAACTCTCTCGTTGACGAAGATAACAAACCTACATTTACTTGTAAATATCATCAACTTCCGATTATAAAACGATGACAGGCGAAGATCTTCGCCGTTGTGACATGTTTTTATTCTGTAGTGAAATGCGCATTGCCAGATTGGTATTATTTCTGTTATTTTGTATCAATGTATCATTCATTGGCATTGTATGTCAGTACGATGACCGCGGTTGGACGGTGTTGATGTTAACAGATTGCCATATAATATTGGGAATATATGATGTTATGTTGTTTATAGTAAATACGTACCATGTACACACGTCGTTTTGACTCGGCATTCTTGCCTGTGTTACAACTTACATTATCTTGTCAATCTGATCAACTGTTATTTCCTATGGTAGCACACACGTTATTTATTGAAGTCATGTTTTTGGCATAAACATTGTTACATTGTAAGAAGTCTTGAAAAGTACTTGTAAGGGAGCCGCCATTATTTATTTGCGGTGCCGGAGGATTCGGGAGACAAACAAACATAGTCTAATCTGAAATTTACCCCACGTCCAATTATAATAATATATTGTTGCGTGTCCCAAATTCGTGCGTTATGCAATTCACATAAATAATGTCTATTGAACGTTAAATAAAAATAGCTTACTATAGCACTGTATCTAAACGGATTTATACTACACCGCCTGGCAGACCGATTCGAACACCATCTCGACTTTTCTGAAAGCAAGTCAGCCGTGCTGCAGTTGCTTCAGGAAGACTATTCGTTTTCTCTATATCCTCCATTGTTTATCGCCATTTACGGATGTACACAGCTGAATGAACTGATCCAACGTGGAATAAACAAAATGACCAAACTTCGAAACAGCAGCCAACCAGTTTCGAAACCGAAGTGGATGACATGAGGCGAAATAAAGATCAAATAGGTCAAAGGCGATATGTCAAAGCCACTCGGTAACATCTCAGCCTGAATGGTTACTGTCGCGGATAATGTGCTAAAACCGGGCGGCCGAAGTGTTGTTTGTCAAGGAAGGCCACGAGTACACACTTGAAATATCAGTGGACATTGGCGAACCGCTGACAAAAGACACACCAACCATCTTCATAATGGCTAACGAAGCACTAACGATCCGCTATGATTTTGGAGGTTTCACCAGCCTCGAAAGTGCTATCTCAGATAAAAAAATGTATTGATGTTGCGCTTGGCAAAGTATACACGAGAACGTGGAACAATGACAATATCCACAAAGTATGCCTTCTTCAATCTGATTTATTGAGCTACCTCCTGATGTATACAAGTGTGTCTTTGATACATTTTACCGGTGGCCTCTGTAGGAAGATGTTGCTACAAACATATATGTCTTCTGTCATGTCCAACATAGGAGTTATGCTACTGTACCATTGAACTTCACCTTTTCTAGTAACATGAATGATCGATTTCCAGATGAGATCAACTACAGTCTACAAAAGCAAAGCAGACATGACCGCAGTTGAGTGTAACAAACATTCCTTTCGCAATACGACAATGAACATACTCTTGGGAAATCGGGGCATTAGAAAGAACGCAAAAACTTTATACCCAAAGACTCGGCGACCACAGAAATACGAAAATACACGATAGACGGTGAAACAATCCGACGTCATGGAACATTCACTACCTTAATTTGTACTGCAGACAGAAACAGTAATTGATTGGATCGTACAGATCTGCGGACGAATACGAGCAATGTTTGATTTTGGATCATCTGCATGGCATCATCGGCGTTGTTCTATGATTTTGATTAAGCGCAACGGGGGTCTTGTAGGGGTGGGGACAAACAATGAATTACAAGAAACACCTGTGAGCAGAGACCAACTGACTGTTTTATTCACAAGATACACATATTACCACATCTGACTATTCTATTGGTGGTGTTCGTGTCCCAAAAATATGTCGGCACTCCTGTCTGTTCGATTGATCAATGTTGTGATTAGATCGCACTTACAAGCCCGTAATTACCGAGGTAAGAAGCAAAACGCTACCGAGTGAAACACAAAAACGCCACCGCGAAAAATACAAAAACGTGACCTTAAGAAAAGATTACGTCTGTCATTTGTTTAAGATGTGGTATAGCGTGAGGCCAAGGTGCCACGCGGAATAGATTCTACCATAGTGTCTTCCGTCGTGGTTCAAGTTTGATTTGTATGTATAGTTGTGTATATACGGTTGAAAACAAATTTTACAAACAAAAGTATATCACTTGAAGTGAGAAAACATATATTGCAATGCAATGCTACGTAGAGCTCATAGTGCTATATGGGTGTGAATCATGGGAAATGAATAATAAATCACAAAAAACACAAGCAACTGAAATGTGGTACCTGAGAAGAATGCTAAGAGTACCATGGACTAAACAGAAAAGTAATGAAGACATTGTCAGAACAGCCAAATCAAAAAGAAAGATCATGAACGTAACTATTACACAGCAAGCAAAATCTATAGGCTATATAATGAGGAAGACAAAATCAGAACATCAAGTAACAACAGGAAAGAATGAGAGAAAAGGCACAGAGGCCATCAGAGAATAAAATAATAGACAGTTTGTCAACATGGTTTGGAAAGATCGCAACGGAACAGCAACAAACTAAAAACGACCGATCGGTTTGGAGAGCTATGATCGCCAACGCCTATGGCAGACACGAAACAAAGAAGTTTTATGTTTTGTAATGTTCATACTGCGGCAATATGTATCTTGCTGCACGTCGTACCATACCTTTGCCCCTGCATAGTACGTTTCACTTCTGTTGCGCTGACACCATGTAGTAAGTTCGTGTACGTCTTTCGCGTAAAGCTCTTGTGCAGTTCTTGTCATGAATTGACTGGATTACGTCCGGCGCAAAATTTAAAACCGATACGTTCTTGTTGCCAGCGTCAGCGTAACGCCATCGAGAACTACAGTAAATCGGGTAATCGAATCAGCTATCGCAGACTCTACACAGTCAATTGAATACCGCCTCTGACTCCGTGTCGGAATAAATCCGATTGTCGCAGTAATATCGTGGCGCATCGTTCCCCGAGCGAATGCTTCACTGTATGTTGATCCAGTGCATCTGAACGGAATTTTATTAGACATTTAACAGCAATGCATTTGAGTAAAGTAGATAGTCACTATACGAAACTGCGAAAAGATGAATCGATGTAGTCAACCGTGGGCGTTTAAGTAAATCGCGCTGTCACATAGCAATTTTTGCCCGGAAAACAATGATAACTTATGTGGCTGCCACGCCTACAATAGCGTTTGAGATCAAACGGAAATATAATAAAAGCGAATGAAATGTGAAAGTCATAAAAACTCGGAAATGCCCAGGGTCTGGTTTTTGTAAATGTACTACAACAAAAAAGAAATTAGTGGTTTGGTCGTCGCCACGTTGTCGCGCTTACATTTATCCGGGCGTTAAATAATATCCGGGTGACGTTTCTGCGTGTGCGCGTATCTAGGGGAATGTATTTAGCACCAGCTACGACTGTCGCGTTGTTATTTATCCGGGCGTTATGTTTGTTTATATGTATATATATAATGACATATATGTCTATATATATATATATATATTTAAATTATAAAATGTTTGCTTCCCACAGGCATAAACAATTTCTGTCGTAAAACAGTTTCCTGTCCACGCACACGTCACGTGACTTACTCTTACACTTGGTCACAAATCTGAAACAGCAAATTATCATTATGTACTTTAACTATAACGCTCGTAGATTTAACAAGATTTAACAAGATTGCCATCCAGAGAATTAACTCTAGATGGCAGGTGGACAAGGAAGCCCTTTGGCTTATCGAGAGTCCAACCCTTTTATTTACATATATCCAGCCCTTCTGAGGTATGTGTCGATTTTATTTTAAAACATATTCACACTACTAGCACCCACACAATCATCAGATAATCTGTTCCATTCATTCACAGTCCTTTGTGAAAATGAGAACTTTCTTACGTCTAATCTACACTGCTCCTTTACTAATGTAACTTCATGTCCTCTAGCCTTTCTATCTTTCTTAACTGAAAAAAAAACATATTTCTATCAATATTTTCATAACCATTCAATATTTTAAACACTTCTATCTGATCTCCTCTCAATCTCCTGGTCTCTAGTGTTGTTAAACCACATTCTTTTAGGCTTTTTTCATAAATAAGATCCCTCAGTTTTGGTATCATTTTAGTCGCTCTCTTCTGTACTCTTTCTAGCATATCTATGTCCTTCTTGCTGTGATCCATCATCTACCCACTTAGTGATATCTTCCAAAAAGCATAACATAATTGTTAAGCATGACCTCGCTTTTAGAAACCCATGTTGAGATAGGTTTATCATGTTATGTTTAACAAGAAAATCCACCATGTGATCTTTAATTAGTCTTTCTAATAATTTACAAATCACCGATGTTAAACTAACTGGTCTATAATTATTTAACTTGTTTCTCAAACCTTTTTTGAATAACGGTATAATGTTTGCTTCTTTCCATTCTAAAGGAACCACTCCCTCTTCTAATGACAAGACAAGTTGAAAACTGTTGCAAGCGGTATGCTAATTTGTTCTACAATTTCCAGTAGTAGTTTGGGTGGAATACCATCCACTCCAGGTGATTTATTATCCTTCATAGCCCTTATTTTCTTAGCTACCATTTCTGGGGTTACAGTTAACTGTCTTAAATAGTCTGATTCTGCCCCCTTGAACTTAGCCTCTGGTACTGGCAGTGAATTAGTGTCTTCTCTGGTAAACACTGAACTAAAATACTCATTCAGGTCTTCTGCCATTAAGAATCCTTCTGATATTATATTTCCAGCACTATCTTCTAGAGGACCGACCTTACCCTGAACTTTCTGTTTGCTTCGAACATACGCATAAAAACTCTTGCTGTCATGTTTTATATTACAAGCTAATTTATGTTCATAGCTTCTCTTTGAATTTCTAATTTCAGCTGTAGCTTGGTTTAGTGCTTCTTTATAAATGTTGTAGTCTTCGTCATTTCCAGTACGTCTATATGACTTCCACATCATTTGTTTATACTTAATTTTTCTAATGGCTTCTTTCGATAAGTGTTTCTTTTTGGACCGTTTCCCTTGTTTTTTTAAGGGAACATATTTGACAATGATGCATTCAATTTCATTCTAAGATATTCCAGCATTTTGTTGCTGTCTTATTCTTCAGTGCGTTATTCCAGTCTATCTTTGCTAAATATTTACTTATGTCCTTTTATTTTCCTTTGTGGAAATTTCTCCTGTGCTGCTTTTTACTATTCCTTTCTGATTTTACTTTGATGGTAAAATGTATCTGGTTGTGATCACTATTCTCCAGTGGCTCACATATCCTGACATTGTCAACTAATTCATTCTGTGAGGACAAAACTATGTCTAACACATTCTCTCCCCTTGCTGGTTCTAGCACATGTTGAGAAAGGAAACTATCTTGTACTAAAACTAAAAACTTGTGGTCCTCACTACCCATACTCTGTAGAGATTTCCATTTTATATGCCCATGGTTGAAATCCCCCATATTAACACAGTCCCGTTTGCTCACTTCCCTTGTAGCGTTTTGTATTTTTTCATTCTCTTCTATGCTTATGTCTGGACTTCGATAAACTAATCCAACCGTTAACGTTGAGTTTCCTGCAACTATGTTACACCAAACAGCTTCTTCGCAATCTGCTTCTCTTTCTAATTTTATTTCATAAGCCTGAATAGATTCTTTAATATATAAAATAGCTCCACCTCCCCTTCTTCCTATTCTATCTTTCCTAAACATTACATATCCTGTCAGTCCCAATTCGGCATCTGATACATCGGTGGTTGCCCATGATTCGGTTATACCTAGTATGTGAGGGTCAATGTCTTCTACCATAATGTTTAGTTCATTTCTTTTGTTTACTATACTCCTTGCATTTAAACAAACACATTTATATCCAGCTTCAGAACAGTTTTTCAGACTGTTCTTTGCTGAATTATTTTTGCTGTCTTTATCTATGCCTCGTATTACGATAACAAACGAAATATATTTAACTACTGGATATTATTTATCACTACGTGATCTAATGGTGCCAAATATTATGCCTTACGTATGCACATAAACATCACCCGGATAAAATTTAACGCCCGGTTAAATGTAAGGGCGACAACGTAATGCGGGGAAATTAATCGCGCCAGTGGTGCCGCCTAACGTGTTAAACTTGTATTAAAGTACATTGATTTTTTGGAATATACGAACAAGACAGCGTGGTGAGTATCACTTCAGTATAATTAAGTTTAATTAATTCCATCATGTCCATTGTATTGTTCATATTATACGGAGCGAACCAATGTGGCAATTTGCACATTCGGATTATTCACCGCAGCTATCATCATTTCCCCGACGCGTGACGCATTTCCATGTATGTAGTTCAGTGTTGCTTAGCGTATCGTGACTATGCAAAAGTACAGTCACGACACTTCATGTTTATGCAATCCTGAAATATTTTGGTAAACAAAAAATCGTTCTTTTTAGTTATATGTGCATTACCGCACATTACCGCAAGTCCCAGTCGACGTGTTGACGGGGTGGGTGGTGTTTCAGCCACTACTAAACACATCACGTTTTGGGCATTACGAACTTATGAGAGCGTGTCTAACCAAGTCTAACGTGGCGAGTTAACGCAAGACCGTTAGGCAATTTCACAAAATCACTTCTTCAATGATATTTAGAGAATATTTAGAGAATAAACGTAAAAGGATTACGTACGACATGCGGATGCATTTTGTAATAAAACAATGAAAATAATACCCAGATGAATTGAATACACTAGTTCCATGTGTACGTAGGCGGATGCGTTTTTTTATCACGCAGATGCGAAAAAACGAATCGCTCAATGTAACGAAACGAATCGCATCCGCACAGGAATCGGGTAGGAAATTCCCAGAAATGACGTCACAACAGGGGAACTTCCCAGTCCGCTTGCTGTGTTTGTACGTGTGGAATCCTAGCTTTAGTCCCTGGTTGCAGTAACGGTTATCGTAAGAAATCTACCATGGTTTCGCTAATATCACCTTTTTATTAAATACATAATAGATTAAGTTATCACACAACCCGACTTCATTTTAAATACTAAACGTCGCCCAATTCGTTACGTTATCTTCTATATTGGTGGCACAATATTACGTAACCAATTCTACAACTTCTCCATATTGATTGTTGTCGAGTAGGCGTTGTTAACACGTGATCCGGGCGAGGGACGAGGCGTGGAGTAGACGAACGGGTCAAGTGGAGAGAGAAGGAGGTGGTCAGTGGGCGGCCGGACACGGCTCTCATGGGTCAATCTCTTGGTGCCCACTTGTCGGCAGATTGAGTTATCACTGACCTCCTCCATGTGTACACGTGAAGACATGCTGCCTCCCTTTGGCAAGGTGGGAAGATGCTACACACGTAATTACTTATTTACATACCTACCTAGAGATGGAAACAGGGCGAGACAGAGAGGAAAAAAGAGGGAGATGAAAGAGAGGAGAGAGACGAAAAGAGAGAATTGAAGGGGGAGAGAGAGAAAATAGGGAGAGAGACAGAGGAAAGAGAGTGTGAGGGAGAGAAGGGAGGGGAGAGAGATAGATAAATAGAGAGAGAGAGAGAGAGAGAGAGAGAGAGAGAGAGAGAGAGAGAGAGAGGCGAGAGAGAGAGAGAGAGAGAGAGAGAGAGAGAGAGAGAGAGAGAGAGAGAGAAAGAGAGAGAGAGAGAGAGAGAGAGAGAGAGAGAGAGAGAGAGAGAGAGAGAGAGAGAGAGAGAGAGAGAGAGAGAGAGAGAGAGAGAGAGAGAGAGAGAGAGAGAGAGAGAGAGAGAGAGAGAGAGAGGCGTTGTGAGTTGAAGAGAGAGAGAGAGAGAGAGAGAGAGAGAGAGAGAGAGAGAGAGAGAGAGAGAGAGAGAGAGAGAGAGAGAGAGAGAGAGAGAGAGAGAGAGAGAGAGAGAGAGAGAGAGAGAGATAGGGAGAGTTAGGGAGAGAGAAGAAAGACAGACGTACACGCATACACTCACTCACTCATTTACTTACAGTACTTGTTACTTTGCTTGTTACAAAGTACTATGTGGGTTCGTCCCTAACATAAATACTTACTTACTTGCCTTAATACCCTCGATAAGCCAGGCGTGCAATCTCTATAATAACATAATAATAAAACATGTTTTATTATTTTTACTCATCCGAGTTGGATTCAAATTATACAATGACTTCATTATCACCAAAGACCGTATATCAATACAAGACGGTGCAGCGCGCGCTATCTACATTGTTCGAAGAAAGTACATAAGCAATTCGTCCGCCATTCTGGAGTTGCGCCAAGCCAGACCATACGCGTGCAGAAAATGCAGTTCTTTGCATTACCATTGCTCAACATTTTCAACGATAACCTCAATATTTTAATTATATAAGAAGTGGTACAGCCTGATGAATATTCTGATGAAACACGACGAAGTTCAGTTGGCTCAATAAATAATTGCAACGTTTCTACGTGATTTGTTTGCAAATTTTATTATTTTGAATTGTGATATGTAACAAACTTCAAGAATTACTTTAATATTTTTCATTTTATATGACGCATCACAGCTTGGTGATTATTCTGATGAAATGAGGTGACTGAACAAATACGCTAACATAGCGCACTACCGGTCCCGCAGGCACATGCGCTTGCCTCCCGAATGGCGGACAAACCCTTCAGTGTAGACTGCCACTGTTTCGCTCAGTGACGCCTCCTGTCCAAATAGGGGCCCCTTGATTGTCACGTTAACCTGAAAACGTTCAACTACCTCGCGGCTAGTCGGTGTCAGTCTGACGTGTTCGAAATATTACAAGTTTACGTGATTATGACGTCACGCCGGCTTCGAGTAAAGTGCAGTCGGTGCCGGTCGGTGTAGCGTATACACTGCAGACGGGGTGAATCTTGTCGGGTCGGGTCGGGTCGGGTCGGGTCGGGTCGGGAGAAAAGTGTCCGTGTTTCCCGGCCTTTAGATGCAACGCCTATTTTGGCACTGTGACGCAGTGACCTGTGATCATGTACAATTACGGATTATATCCCTTTGTTTACAAAACCAAGTAGAATCTCTTAATTCAGCGTCACTTTGGTTGATAATACTTTCAGTAACGAATTGACAAAGGACGTTTGCAGTGGGTTATTAAATACAGATGTTAGTGACCATTTACCTGTTTTCGCATTGACTAGAAGTAACATTGATAGACCTAAAGAACAAAGATTTTAATATGTCAGGTGTGGAAACGAGCATTGTATACAGTCATTTAGCTCGGCATTGGCCAACTGTAATTAGGACTTGATTATGCAACCGGAGGATATTAACAAGGCATATAGTGAATTTGTTAACACATTCACCGATCTATACAATACTCGTTGTCTAATAAGAAAGGTGTATAATACAATTCACAACTCATATAAGCCGTGGTTTACAAAAGGATAACACATGCATGTAAAAAGAAAAACAATCTCTACAAAAAAATATATTGCATGTATATAAAAAAGCACAGAGGAGAGATACAAAATCTATAAAAAAAATAAGCTAATTAATATTTTAAGACAAGCCGAAAAAGATCACTATTCTATGTTATTGCTAAAAATTTAACATTATATTAAAGGAACTTGGAAAGTATTAAATTTAATAATCAAAAAGGGAAACAGCTATAAATCTATTCCAGATTCCTTTGTTTGCGACTATAAAATCCTTACTGATAAATCAGAAATAGCCAATGGTTTTAACGATTTCTTCGTAAATGTTGGACCACGGCTTGCCAGGAAAATCAAAACACCATTAAATGCAACCAGTAGTTACGAGGATGTACAAGTCAGAACGAAAGCCTCTACGTTTCTCTGTGTTACGGATGAACAAGAAATAGGAAGTGTTGTTAACAATTTTAAAGGGAAATATTCTAACGATTATGACAATATTGACATGTATATCATAAAAAAGGTTATTTCTCATATTGTAAAACCATTAACTCAAATCTGTAATATATCTTTTAAATCCGGCATATTTCCGGATAAAATGAAAGTGGCAAAAGTCATCCCATTATTCAAAACTGGAAATAAAAGAGTGTTTTCCAACTATAGGCCTGTTTTTATTATTCTCCAAAATTCTAGAAAAACTCTTTGACTTCAGGTTGTATAATATTATAGTAGAACTTAATGATATACTGAATGGAAGTCAATATGGTTTTCGAAAAAACAGATCAACCTCCATGGCACTGTTGGAGTCAACTGAGGAAATAGCAAATGCAGTTGATAAGAATAAATTGTCAGCAGGCATGTTTATAGACTCGAAGAAAAAGCTGTCGACACTGTAAACCACAATCTGCTGTTACAAAAATGGAATTGTGTGGTATACATTGTGGGGTTGTACATAATTGGTTGAGCAGTTACCTTGAAAAGAGGAAACAATTTGAATGTATTGATAATGTAAAATCTAATGTTTTAAACGTATTATGTGGAGAACCGCAAGGATCAATACTCGGACAAAAATTATTTTTGATTTATATCAATGACTTATGTAAAGTTTCTGATATAGTAAAATGCATTTTATCTGCAGATGACACTAAAATATTATATTGTGCTGATTACCCAAATGTGGTTAGCGCAGTAGTCAACCAGGAGCTGGTGAAATTACAAAATTGGTTCGAATTAAACAAACTATCCCTTAATGTCGACAAAACCAGTTTCGTGATATTTGGAAAACGAGAAATGTTCCTGGCATCAATATAACTATAAATCATAAAAACATAGAAAGAGTGTACCAAACAAAATTCCTGGGTGTAATCATTGATGGGAAGCTATCCTGGAAAACACAAATTCAATTGGTTAAATCTAAATTAGCAAAAATAACATTAATAATTTACAAAGCACGAAGCTTATTAAATGTCAAGTCATTATCCTTGTTTAACTTTTTATGCCGTATATTGACCACTACTTGGGGCTACACGTATTGTTCTAACTTATGGCCGATATTTGTTTTGCAAAAAAGAGTGATACGTATTATATTTGGAACAAATTCTAAAGACCATACAAACAACTTGTTTGTCGATCTTAAAGTTATGAAGTTTATTTGATTATATTGAGTATAAAAAGGCTATCACAATGTACAAGGTGAAATATAATTTACTTCCGAAAAACATTATAAGCTTGAATAACTAATGTTGGTATGTAACAAGACAGAGATATATATTTAAACAGTTGTACGTTCATACAACTTTGGAGGCTATGTGTGTGTCTAATGTTGGAGTCAAACAGTGGAATAGTCTACCTGAAAATTTAAGAAAGTGTCAGCATATTTGTATGTTTAAAAAAGTACCAATCATCTATAATTGAGAGATTTACAGCAGTATTGTAATCGTGGTACTACATGGAGTAATGAAGACCCGTAAGAATATCAAAAATGTCAAAAACCAAAATAAATATAAACTTATTATGTTGTAGGCACCGTTTACAATAATTTGGATTGGTAATTTATATATTGTATTTACATCGCCAGCACCTAAAATGGTTGGGGGTGAACCATTGATAAGTACTGAACTTCTGTTCACCCCCTTTCCACATACAACTTTGTATTTGTTATATTGTGACGTGTAATGTTAAACACTGTTGGAAATAAATGATTTACTTACTTACTTACATACCTCTTCGTGCCCCGGAACAATTCTCTGCCTGTTACACCAGGAGCAAACTTCACGTCGTCGCCCTAAGCCGACATGAGTGCAACGACAGAGCAGCGACGAAGCAGTGTTCACTGGTGCTCGAGTATTCTCGGTGATGCTGCCATTTCTGCCCTTTCAAATTCCCAGTGTTCGCCGTCAGTCATGTCCCGGCTTATCCGCATTATACACATTAATTTAATTAACACACAGCATTAACCCACAACCACGCATAATTTACGAATAAACAATTTGTCAGAGCTATCCCGCGAGCATCATCGCAAACCAGGGCGGTCGTTGCCTACACTGCCCTTAGCAATGTGAGAGCGTTCGTTGAATTAGTTAAACAACTGTACTTTGTTCTAGAAGTGTTTCTCTCCGCTGGTCGCGCCGTGGGAACCATGAAAATGGCATGATGCACAAACGACCGCGCCCGTATAAAAGAGAAAAAGTATATGAAATCCCAATATAATTACCTGTTATTTCATTCACACAAGCTGGTGAACGGTACTGTATATTCAAATAATTACGTCTGCTTCTCGAATATCACGTGCAATATCAACCGCGATTGGTAAAAAATAAAGACATCCGAATCTTAGACAGCAACGAGATTATTGGCTCAGTCTAATTTCTGTGTTTTGGCAATACGACATGCCAGGGGGTATTGAGACTGGTGCGATCGGGATGCTCGCGAGTGCCACGAAGAAGTACCACAACAGCGCTTCTGACGCAATAAGTTCTATAATCCGGCGTGAATTTTGCGTAAAAATGTCAGTGTGTTTTATTGATCGTTTTACCGTCATGTAGCCGTGAGGGTGTTTGCGTAATGTACACTATTTTCAATGTTATTTCAAAATACAGTAAACCTCGCCTAAGTCGGATTCAATCGGACCGAGTGATTTAATCCGAGTTACGCAAAAATCCGACTTAACCGAAGATGATATATCCCAGCACTAACACCAAAGGCAACCCTCTAAAAGCCTTTAGATACATGTGAATAACGATTGAAAGGTGCCTGAATACTGTAGTAATTATGCATAATATGTTGATGTCCATAAGCAAGACACAACATTACGCAATATTAGCACAGTTCTGTGCTTCATTTTGGCATGAATTTCTGTCGTTATAGAATTAATAATAATTATTGATTGCGTCAGTCATTTTGCTCTACGTAAGGCTTTGTTGCGACTGTCTCATGGGAATGTCCTCGGCTTTGTCAGTCAACTCTTCGATCTCACTGTTGCCGAGCGTCGAGTGTCACTCAGTTTTGATATCTTATTTTCAGACATCGAAACTTCGACGCCTTCATAATTGCTCAGTAAATCATCCATCATACATGCAGCATCTCCATACAACTTGCGGAGTTTGTAGCAATTTAGAATTGTTTCCGGTTTCACTTTGTTCCACGATAACTTCAGGGCAATGACGGCGTCCAAAATAGTAATTTCTTGAGAACATGGTGCGACTCCTTCTGGTGCATCTAGTCTCCTAGTGGTTAGGATATACCAGCAATGGAATGTTCTTGGTAATACCAGGTACCATTGGCTGTTGTTGTGGCTGTCTGGATCATTTTATTGGAATAGCCATTTCACTTTTTAATTCAGGTGGTACATGTACTCCAAGCAACCAAGTATTTTTTGTCGAATACTACGATCCGACTTAGGTGAGGAAAAATACATTATCTCGAATCAAATGGACCGACTCAGTTGGACCGAGTTAGGCGAAGATCCGACTTACATAATCCGAGTTAGACGAAGATTTCTATGTGACATACGTTACAAATCAACCGTTCCTCAGAATTATGTCCGAGTTGAGCGAACATCCGACTTAGGCGAATCCGACTTAGGCGAGGTTTACTGTACACTTAAATCCCGTAAAAGGTACGTTTTATGTAGTGCGGTAACCTGTCCGTAGCATTGCTCAGAGTGCTTTACATTTCAACCTTGGCAGATCTGTTCAATGGAACATCGTAGTCACGTCTCTGGGAACCATTCAGCCACGTTGCAATTACTGCGCGGAGACTATTTGTACACAAACATCCACCACTATATATATATATATATATATATATATACAACTGAGTGAATTGGAGCTGAGTGGAGTGAACGAACTTATCATAGTTTTGGAACGGGAGCTAGAGGACTCGAACCCGCAATCTCTTGATTGAGAGGTCCGCCGCTCTAAACACAACGCCACCCCGCTACATTATCAGTGGCCCGCTCTCTTGACAAATGTGAACACATACTTGGTTATATCCGTAGATTTGAGCAAACAATTGTAGTCTTATTTGAATAATGATAATTGTTTATAATAATTGTCATGATGGCGACATATTCCGACAATGTCACCCGAACATCTGACATTACGTACCCGGTGCATCTGGAGTTGTGAGCTAGTGCGTGGTGTTGAATACATCGAGGTGTCTTGGTACGTGACATTGAATTGGCAGGACAGTTAAATCGACGTGTTTTGAATTACCCCAACATGGAGTTCCCTGCTGATTTCCTCAGCATCAACTAATATTAATGATGGTGTATCTATATATAAAACGAGGATTAACTGACAGTAATACGGGCATAACTGGCTGGCCAACGGAAGCAGACGTATTGATCCTGGCCTCGGGGGTTCGTTCGCTTTGATCATCTCGGTGTCTACATACGCACCTAATCTAGGTGTGATGCGCTAGAGTATTCCTTTCGCTGATATGATGTCCGGATGTAGAGATATCCTAAAATAACGGGGTGGGTTCGGGTATACATACATACATATACGTGCATACGTGCATACGTGCATACGTGCAAACGTACATACGTACATACGTACATACGTACATACGTACATACGTACATACATACACATGTGTACACGCACACCCATGCAAATACACACACATACACACTCACTCATCACGCACGCACGCACGCACGCACGCACGCACGCACGCGCGCGCAGTTCTAAAACGTTTCATCACACGAAGCTTGACTGGAAGAACGGGTGTTAGCGGCTGTCACGGTTGGCTTGCGTGTGTTCGCAAATCGCCACCTCAAATCTTCAAGGCGCTAAACAAACAGACTCCTCGACGACCCCATGCTTACGTTAGAAATGTATTTAAAAAAATACTCTTAAATGTGGCATGCGGAAAATTCAGTTGATTGAGCTAAAACGTAGATTCAAATACGCCGTTCTCAGCAACAGCGGTTGCAGTTAATGGTGCTGCCACCTGGTGTCATTGCTGGTGAGTAACAACAAAGCAACTCGCTTTTCTTTCCTGTTGGTGAAACATACTTATCTTACAGGTTTGTTCCTTACTTTATCTAACACGCATATAACATATTCTTTCTTGAACATATGTGTTTTTTTGGCTTAGAATGTTGGGTCCGTATTTCGTGGTTGCGAACGCGACACTGGTTAACTCGACAGATGGCGCCAGTATATCCTCCTAAGTGCCGCAGTCCTGACCTGTTTCTATATCCATTCGCGTGTTTGGACCACGATTGTCCTCTGATTTACCAACTGACGACACATTTTAAACAGCAGATATGTCGCTATTAAATGTTACAGTTATTTACCTTATTTTGAAACTGAGTAGTCAGCCATTCTCCTGAGGGCGACACTGTGTAGTTACGCCAGATTTATTAGGAAATTCGTATCTGCTCCATGCAATGTCGAAATTGGCGATAGCAGGAATTATATGGTCAGCCAGAACGAGTTTAAGATCAAACCACTCTACCTTAGTACAATTCTAGCACTTGTACTTGGATTTGTACTTGTGTTTTTGAAATAACAAGTATGTATGTGTACGCATACAAGGTCAGCTGTACTAGCCAAGATATCAGGTACATTTCAAGTACGTAACTTTAATAATTTAGACTAAAAAATAATCCTTCTCTACTGTTTTTTTTCTCAAAAATTTGAAAGTCTGTCCTGATTATCCTGCTCCACAATTAATATTGTACATTATCAAAACAATAAATAATTGGTTATTACGACATAAATGTACTTGTATTTGTATTTGCATTAACACACGTGTACACATTTTGGAATTATACTTCGAAATATTGTACTTGACCTAATGCATTTAATATGGTATTGTACTTAACTACTGCTACTTAATTAAATGTGCCCTGGTGTTGTTATATATATAATTAAAATCACGAATCGTGGGTCTAGCTCGAATAAAATAAACATTTAGACACATAAAAAATGTCCATAGTGTTATGACGCGCTGAAACAATCGCGTATCTATGCAAACGCGCGTTCGATAGCGTTAAAATTTATTCACACATCAAATCGACCCGGCATTTTTGCGTTTTAGTGCAAGCATTGTGATTTTATATCACTTGGTTCTGTGCATTCTTTGCTGAAATGTTTGATAGGTTAACTTCGTTAATTATTGTCGTTGTCATATAAATAGGTCAGTGTTCCGACTATCTAGCCTAAGTATAAAATTACGTATTTCCCTCGACAATCGCACGATAAATGCAGCTATAAGCGCCGCGGGTTATTTTGGGTAGCCGCTATTGACCAATGTAGGGAACATTGTGGTATATTGCAGATGTGAACACGTGGTAGTGTCTGTATTGATGAGTGTGGCGGCCTAAATGACCGGCTCAACTACCATATGTAATATACGTGGGCCGAATAGATTGCAAACGAAATCGTACCTGGTGCGTGATTCGTAGACTCGAAATATTCAATTCCAGGTGATGATTTCAACGACTTATGATAAGGCGGACAGACAATAATGTGATATTGAGTTATGTTAATAGATCCATTCCGAGAAGTGTAACGAACATCTGTTGTATAAACAAAAACGATAACATAATCTGATGCATTCACGTACGTCATTTACGACTACATTCGTACAGAGTGATCCTGTCACAAAAGCATACACGCACGCACACAGACACGCCCGAACGCACATGCACATGAACACGCACACACACAAGCACACACGAATGCACACACTCACACATACGCCCGCGCACACACACCCATGCATGCACGCAAGCATTGCAATGTTGACGCCTTAGTCACGATTGTACGGAATTCTCTCGTCCATCTGATACCATAATCGACTTCGGAACAATAAAGCAGGTGACTGGTCGTGAAGATACATATCGTTATGGCTGCAGTTGTCAGCTTGGTCGTGGCAGCATTTCTGGACCAACAGCGGCCGAAGTGCTTGACCTCTCAGTGGCCATGATGGTGGTGAAAACTATATCAAATATGGTGTAGTGCAGCTGTGACCATAGCGGTAGCCGTAGCTGTGTGGTCGTAGCAATACACGGAATCACATTTTGACTTATATGGGCATATAGGTCGAGTTGCGCAATCGGCGCAACAGGTCAAATCGAGTAAAATAAAACGTCATCCACCGTTGGATAGCTATGGTTCATTTGTCCCCTATGCTCCTTTTAAAAGTATTTGTTCAGTAGACATCCGATACGCCGTGTATATAAATATTAAAATACGCTGTCTCCAGATATCCAGTGTTATTTGCGATAATTTCCACCACCCACTGCAAACCAGGTTGACTTTACTCGGTTTGACCTTTCAACTTTGAAACAGATTGCGCGTATGGTTGCAACGGTTATGTATGCGTGATTTGGCATCCATTTTTAATTCGAAGATGGCAGCAATGATAGAATTATCAAAAATTGACTCACGTGGTATGTTTTTACAGTGGTATATTATATACATAAAAACATTTCTTATAAAGTTTAAAGCTAAATATTCCACAAAAACACTTCGTAAAAACTATGTAACTGTTTGGAGGGTTTTGTGCTTAATAGCCCATATTATGACGGTGACAACAAAGGTAGTTTTTCACAGCTGAGACTGCTGCATTTGCGAGGCCATTAACAAAACCGCTCTGGAAATGCAACAGTAGAAACATGTACGTCAACCCCTTTTGATACAAAACAAACATATATTTCATGAATGTTCATCGATATCTATGTCGCCACACCACAGATGGTCTCCAATATTGATACAAGAATATTATCGACGTGAACGTGATGAAACCGCTACTACAAGTTTCAAGTACGCCCACACATGCGTTCTCGTGAAAGTCCGACACTTCATAATGAAAACCAGGGTGTATACATGTAAATATGTTGCGTTAGTTTAGTTCATCGCTCTTCCAATTGGGTTCAGTTAAAGGGAATAAAAAACACCTATTTCTCTTGAATTCATATTATATTATATCCTGCTATCTATTTCTATGTCCACCAAGCCAAAAAATAAAAATAAATTAAATGAATTAGAAATTCCACATATTATGCTGTGCATCCGAACATTTTCGAATATGCATATTTTTGGCACGCTTTTCGGGAGGACGAGATGTTACGTCACATATGACATGTACTCGCACCAGGCCGACCCTTTACATGCATTCAGTGCATGTTTACCGGGATACCTTTTGGGTCGAAACGAGCGTCAGAATGAGTTATTGTGCAATATTCCGATGTAATACAAACACTAGGCATCATAGAGGAACAAGCAGTTATCTTACGGTTCCACATGAATTCAATTTTATCCAAAACAATGAATGCGAATGTGCCTACAAGTCGACTAGGTTTCGCTGAGCTTCGGCTCGTTTTCAGAATAATTATATCGATTGCAACTAACGGAAGTTAATCTACACCAATAAACATACATAGCAAACATATATTGTATCCAGCTACAGAAAGTAACATGTATAATATCATAATATCACTAGAATATCGATATATGAAGGAGGAGTTGTACAATTTATCATAACAACTTAAATCAGATAGTGAATATATCCGTCGATCTCGGTAGCTCAGTTGGTAGACGCGTTGGTTTCGTGTAATTTATTTTACAATCAGGCGACGCCTGTTCAAGCATGACATCAAAGCTTTGATTTTCTTGACACTTTTTTGTTTATGTTTTCACGAAATAATATAAACCAAATCATTTTTATACTATGATGCACTGTTCGTAAATCAATTTTTTTTTTTTTTAGTAATTATTTATTCGCCACAAAAAAAAAGGTAATTATATATACAACGATGTCTCTAAATGTTATTTATCCGGAGAGATCGCAATTTGTTTTCACGTATATAATTACAATATATTACCGTACAATATATATAACTAATACATTATAATATACCCATTACATTATATTTGTCTGGGTAAATAAGATTGAGAAACATCGTTATATATAATTACCATATTTTCATTTTTGTGACGAATAAATAATAATTACAAAAATAATAAAAAATATTTATAAACAGTGCATCATAGCATAACAATGATTTGGTTTATGTTACTTCGTGAAAACATAAACAAAACAGTGTCCAGAAAATCAATGGTTTGTTGTCAGGCTTGAACAGGCGTCGCATGATTGTAAAATAAATTACACGAAACCAACGCGTCTACCAACTGAGCTACCGAGATCGACGGATATATTCACTGATTAATTTAAGTGGAACCGTAAGATAACTGCTTGTTCCTCTATGATGACTAGTGTTTGTATTTCATCGGAATATCGCACAACAGTTCATTCTGACGCTCGTTTCGACCCAAAAGGTATCCTTATAAACATGCTCTGAATGCATGGAAAGGGTCGGCCTGATGAAAGTATATGTCATATGTGACATCACGATACCACGTGATCACCTCGCTCATTTAATTTTCCGCGGGAATCGCTACGCAGACGGGTTTAAAACCGAATTTATGCTACAAACGTATGTTTTCTGTATTTTTTAATGTTTTCAAATCTTACGTACAATATTAAACGTTGTGTACGCATGGAAAACGGATTTTAGCTAATGCCTTGTTTTTATTTCCTTTAACAATCACCAGAGGGCGTCCTTTGCAAGCTGACCAGCAGCTACATCTGAGAGAATTCGTTGGCACATTAACATGCAGTTTAAAAGTTATTTTGTTACAACATTCATGAAAACCTTGTTAGGTAGCTACTAAATTACGCAATATCAAATCCGAAGTGATATCGTTAGAAGTTGATGTATATTTGTTTTAACGTGATTGCAAAATAGGACAGAAATAACACAACATTATAATTGTCTGCTTAAACATGTGCGCATTTAAAAATGACCAGTTCGCAGCGGTATTCCTGCGCAAAAAGTAGTCCGTCTACTGAGCAGTTTCTGCTGTCAGGTCGAAGTACTTCAATAATTACTGTGCTCGACCAAGCGTATGTAAATCACGAACGTCTTTTGCATTCGCGTTAAGAATTCTCTTCAGCTGACAGTGCGCCGTTTTACACTTCGTGACCAATTTGTTAATATACGAATATAGAGTTGCACTGTTTCAAAGTAGTGTAGGTCTTTCTGTGCCCCCAACGTATCGTTATTTCTCTCTGACTTTATGCTTGCAGGCCCACAATGCAATAAAGCGCGGTAGCGGTACATTATTCAGACTTTTTTGTTGTTGCTGAATGAATGAGTCAGACCTTCCATTGCCGTGTTAACGGCTAGTGTCGCATCAACGCAGCGTGGTCAGATCGCTTTCGTTGACAGACTGGCCAACCCCGCTGTTTATTAGCCGTATCCATCACCTTCTGTCACGGTTAACAAGCAACCTTTGCGTACTGCGCCGACCGTGAGCAGTCACTCTAAGAACTGTGACGTTAGAGCATGTCGGTGATCCAGCGTATGATCCATGTTGGTTCCACAGAAAGCACTAACGTGCACCCTTAAAATAAATGTAAGTATTTCCGGTGAAACCCACGATTATCTGAAGTAGTGCCATATGTAATCCGCTGCCGAGCAAACTCCACGCAGCATTTACCCTGCATATTTCTGGAAATTCTGGATCATAGTAAACACTACGCGTTGGACTAGATTTGTGTGACGACTCATATGGTGGGAATCGGCGCGAACATGCTGACAAGCGCCGCGGCGCTGGCGACGAAAAACAACCAGAAGAACACGCGATCAGCGAGCTTGGCCGCTCGTTCCCATTCCACGGCCCACTCGGCGTTCTTCTCCCGGAACGAGGGCCGGTTGTAAATGGAGTTCGTCGTCCGCGCCCCTCCTTGGCGCCGACTGCTCGTCAGCGAGTCGCGCTCGGTCATGTGCGAGAGGTTGTCTATCTCGATGTCCTGCGCGACGTTGCCGTCGTTCACGTGGTTGTCGTTGCTGTTGAAGATGCGGCGACGGAGCTTCTCTCGTCGCGCGCGCGGCCGCAGGAGGGTCCGTCGGACCCAGCCGGGAACGCGCTGGCCAGAGTCCTTGCGCATGTAGATGTTCGTGACGATGACGGCCATGAGAAGAGAGATGGAGACCATCACCATCGTTGCGCCGAACAGCATGCCTATAATAATGTAATCGTCGTTAGTTGCATGTCAATTGATTCCGGATAATCTTATATAATTCAGTATGAAAACAAGACTGTAGATTGAAAGAAAGAAAGTATTGACACCTTTGCGGTCCCTTCATCAGCGTCAGAATGGGCCGCGGTCTATGTTAATTTAGCTCTAAGATCACGAGAAGGTTGTATGAAGATATACACCCAACCATCAATGGCGACAGTGGTTACAACCTTCCCGCGGTCTTCTTGAGGCTGCTTTCATGCATGTGACCATCACGAACACCGTCGCACAACACAGGGCAACTCATTCTGACGCTGACGAACAGTTGCAAGTTGGATTCTGAGATGTACCTATACCTTGTGTTCATATTAAACGTACATGGTGTAAATTGCGAGAAAGGCCATGCTAAAAGATTAACTTCGCAAGTGTAAAACGGACTTTTAAATACTTGTTCGGTTATTCTCTCGATCGTTTTAAACTTTCATTTCAAATTGGGAAAACGTAGTACTTTTAAATTAATTTATGGTATTCAATTTTCTCTTGTGTTGTTCACCAATATAACCGTGCTCGCATAATTTGAACGAAATCCC
>CM034536.1:50150038-50231630 GCA_020002185.1 Paraescarpia echinospica
ATACACATGCATGCACGTAAACACGCAAATACACAAGCACGCATGTAACACAAACACTAGTCATCATAGAGGAGCAAGCAGTTATCTTACGGTTCCATATGAATCCAATTTTATCCAAAACAATGAATGCGAATGGGCCTACACACACACCTACGTACACGCGCCCGCACACACACGTATTCACACACACAGGCGCGCACACACGTACATACGCACGCACGCACGCGCGCACAAACACACACACACACATATCGAAGAGACACAGTCGATACTGCCTCGATGAAAATACTGCGTTCTGTCAAGGTATAGCCATATGAAGACGTGTTTGTCTTTGTTGTCAACTGCTGCCCGAACGTCTGAGTGTGGCTAACCAAATCACTACTGGTAAATATTTTAACAATTTGTGTATTTATAAATACACACACGAAATGAGGTGCGGTGGTGATCTGGTTAGTATGACACCCCCTTAACGACTTAAGTCAAAATCAACCACTGCATTGGAGCATTTGCACATGTGAAAGAAAAACATTAATAACGTTTCAGCGTTCCACCAAAACATCGATGTTACATTAATTGTTGTGCAGCGTGTGTGTGCGTGTGCGTGTGTGCGTGCGTTTGTTCGTGCGTGTGTGCGTATGTGTATGTGTGTGTGTGCATATGAGTGCGTGTGTGCGTGCGTGCGTCCATGTGCTGAAGTGCACGTATTTGCTGGAGTGCACGTGCGTGTGGTGCCCCATCCTCCCGACCACCCTCTGGTTCAGCTTCAAGGTCGTGCCGTTGCCTGTATGATGACAACTAATCTAGATGATCACCTAATGCAGTCACGTCTTAGCCGTCCACCAGCATAACAGCGAACGTTCAGCGCCATCAGTAAAAAACACCCAAGTATTCAATGTTGCTGACAGTGCTAGATTGATGAGCATTTTGTGTCAAATGTAGAAGGATCCGTGAAAACATGTGAACGGGAGGACGGCTTAATGGACTTACGCCATATACTCCATATCCGGCGAATAACCCAACTCGGTAACTCCTGCTTAGCCACAGTTTTGCTAAAACATAAGTTTAATATTGAAGAACAACATTACATATATGTCGAGTATTTCGGGAAAGGAATAACCAATAAGAAACATATTACACATTTGCATCGGGAAATAGTTTATAATTTAATAATGGTAGAAGAGCGACGACAGTAGAAGTTACGACTGACGCAGAAGAAACACACATCACGTTTCTAACATAACTCGACAGCTAAACAAGGCCTCGATGACCACGCACGGGTTGTCGTATTATGTACATAAATACGCATTATGCACGCACGCACGTACGTATGCACGAAAGCACGTACGGACGTACGGACGCACGCACCCCCTTCCCACACACACACGTACAAACGAATCTTGTTATGGAATATATCCTTATAGCATAACCTTATAGTTGATATACATAATTAATTACACATTTCAATCACACACATATACTAACAACGAAATTTGCGCAGTCACATGCATGGACGTATATTAAATGATGCCCATTGCTATTCGTAAATATTTTCTTTCACGAGATATATTATAACGTCCTTCTCTAGTAGGTTCACGCCTTCACGACCGCCTTCACGAATTTGGCCTACATCGAACATCAACAAGAACCCAGGTCATCTCGACGTAGATTCCGACTTTCTAACCTTATAAATACACAATCCAGCTATAAAAATTAATTGGCAAAGATAAATGACATAACAATGATTTTGTACAAGATCCAAATCAGATTAGATATTGTTACAAAACAAAGCAAATTCGAGATGCAACTTGAAAAATCGCCTACAGCTGTGCAACATTTCTTAATATCGCATCTGAATTATTCACACTAAATAGTCTCCTATGTTTAAGTTTGTAATAGCCTTGCGTCAGATTGGCACTCTCATGCGAATGTTCACGTGTGTGCTCTTCGGTCTAAATACGCAACATACACAGCTGAACCTTCACTATTCAACATCGTTGCAATTCGGGCAAATCACTGCCGAACTGTGACCGTCTCCAACCGCAGCAGCAACACAAACAACAGCAGCAACAACAGCGACAGATGTCGCGTATGCAGACATCTTTACTGCTGCAGTGGTTTCTTGTCCATCCGTCAGATGCCTGAAATAAACACATTTGTATTTGCGCTACACTCGCGTGTATACATACAGTTAGAGTGTCTTGTTTGCCAATTGTATCAGGAAATGTTTCCAATGTTTTGCGATTTGTGAATCAGTTGCTTACGCTGCATGAGCTTTTGATTTTCTTCTTACTCCTGTCTGTATATGTTGTGATCCATCGATTATATTATAGCTTAAGAGCTATAAAACCACATGAAACGTGTTCAACCATAGCTTGGTCATACGTAGTGTTTTACGCAAGATTCTATACTGATTGTACTACAATTATATTACAGTTATGGTGATGATTCTGCTGCTGCTGCTGCTGCTGCTGCTGGTGGTGGTGGTGGTGGTGGTGGTAGTGCTGCTGCTGCTGCTGGTGGTGGTGGTGGTGGTGGTGGTGGTAGTGCTGCTGCTGCTGCTGGTGGTAGTGCTGCTGCTGCTGGTGGTGGTGGTGGTGGTGGTGGTGGTGGTAGTGCTGCTGCTGCTGCTGGTGGTAGTGCTGCTGCTGCTGCTGGTGGTGGTGGTGGTGCTGCTGCTGCTGCTGGTGGTGGTGGTGGTGGTGGTGGTAGTGCTGCTGCTGCTGCTGCTGCTGGTGGTGGTGGTGGTGGTGGTGGTAGTGCTGCTGCTGCTGCTGCTGGTGGTAGTGCTGCTGCTGCTGCTGCTGCTGGTGGTGGTGGTGGTAGTGCTGCTGCTGCTGCTGGTGGTAGTGCTGCTGCTGCTGCTGGTGGTGGTGGTGGTGCTGCTGATGCTGGTGGTGGTGGTGGTGCTGCTGCTGCTGCTGGTGGTGGTAGTGCTGCTGCTGCTGCTGGTGGTGGTGGTGGTGCTGCTGCTGCTGGTGGTGGTGGTGGTGGTGGTAGTGCTGCTGCTGCTGCTGGTGGTAGTGCTGCTGCTGCTGCTGGTGGTGGTGGTGGTGCTGAATTTGTCTGCCATTACCTCTGGTGCTGCTTCAGATTAGAGACGACTCGCGGGTCAACACAGATTTTACTGTTTTCATTGATATTCCTTTTGTTGTAGAGCCCAGAGCACAGTTCGTTTTCCCACTGGTGGCCATGTTAATGTTTTGCGAGATTATAAGAAAACTGTAACTGAGAGAATTCTAAAACTTCTTCACAGCCACTGTGATCATGTCATTCATATACAGATCAAATTTCGTAAAAAAGTACTTAATGCCAGTTCACGTAAAACGCATGCATGCACGATGCCCATCAATACTTACCACAATAGCCAATTAATGCTGCACCCACGTGTGTTACATGAATGAAAATAGTACAAAATCATTCCGCCAACTACAGTCTTCCAAATAGGCGACCCCGTGGACAAGGCTCGTGCAAGGTCGTAGCGATTAATGATTTCGTCGTTCACTACTGCGCGGTTTAAATAACCATTTAGGTCTCCAGGGAAATGGATTTAAGCTGAATCCATAACACCTATTCCTAGAATCAAGCCGCGTGACGAACACAGTTAGTTCTCATTTTCTGCGAATCCATTGCGTATGGCGATAATGTGTGTTTCATAAATGCACTTACGGTACTTGGGCTTTCCGTTAAATAAGCTACTTCTGTGCGCGTAAAAAAATCATATTCAAAATGTACCCGAATAGGTCTAGAGTCTGGAAAAACGCATCGTTCCTGTTGTGACGTTTTAAACGATGGTAATCATCTACGAAAAGAACGACACACGTGTCTTAGGGTTTACTTGCTTACTACTATCAAAAATAGATAAGCGAGCGAAAAATTAACAACTCAGAACACGTCCAAAACATGAAATTCTACGGTCGCTAGCACCCTCACGGCTCGTCCTGTCCCGACGATCTTGGTATCATTTGAAAGGATGCACTTTTGTTATTCTAGCGTCATCTAGATTTTTCACGGTAACCGTTTAAAGAACACCGATAAACTGACCTACAATCACGCCGTTGTCGGTGTTCTGTACGGTTCCGAATGATGTTGGCGGCGGGTACTAAGTACACTAATCTTCCGATTGCGGCGCTGTGTTCCTCATTTGCATAGGTTCAGACATACGCACTTCACCATTTCTTGATTTCATGTTATAAGCTCCAACCACTTTTAAACCGCGGCGAAATTGATGTGCTTTGATCGCAGCGAAACCGATATATCTCTACGTCGGCGTGACGTCACAATAACGTACGCCACCCAACGGGTCTAAATTCGTTGCATTGGTTGGTTGATATACGTCATTGTGACGTCACGCCTACTTCGCGTATGTCATTTTAGCAGCCGTTTGAAAGTGGGTGGAGCTTATACCATGAAATCAGATAGTGGTGCCTCAATCGGTAGTTTGGTTAACTGTGTCGACGAAACAACATCGTTCGCAGTGTCTAAGACACCGGAACGGGCCCGGTTGTAGGTCCGTTTTTAGTTAATTTTAGGAATGGTTATCAGGAAACCATTTATATGTTTGAATAGCAGAAAGCTTAAACTTTCAAACGACATCAATATTGTTGGGATCCGACGAACCGTAATGGTACTAGCAGTCGTTCAAAAGGCGTTTTTGGAGCGTGTTTGACAGTTGTTCATTTTTCGCTCGCTTATCTATTTTGGTACTATTGATCATCTTGTTCATTTTACGTGGTGATTATTTTAATGTTACTCGTCTTCATAGGAACACAACACGTTCTCTTGGAGATGTTAGGTTGTTTCACCCGCAGCGTCGTCGTCATCGAAAAGCTTATAAGAACTTGTTTCAAATATCCAGTATCTATTGCTCATATACCGAAATTCGTGTCATTCGTTACATGACACAATAACAATTATGTCTACTATTCCTTGTTATTATTTTTATTACTATTATTATTATTAATATTCATTTTCTTCTGCAATTATGTTCGCTTCCGTTAGATAATAAGGTGTCTACAAAGCACCTCCGTCCAGCAGGGCGTTGGGCGAACCAGTTTCCAGGTGCTATTGATTTTAAAGCGACTTGTGGAAGACTATTTCTGTTCATACGGAAAACATTGCCAACTCTTTTGCAAGCGTTGATCTAACCCTTTAACATGGCCAATGTGAGTCGTCTTTATGGAGTTGTCCAGTCGAATCGACCCAGCTTTTTCAACCAGACACGTCGTATTGGCAAGCGGCATCAGTCTCTTTGGTCGAAGATCGACTAAACGGATAGTTTGGTCCTGTCTTGGTTGTACAAACACTCTCCAGGAGACGAAATGATCGATATAGATTAATCACTCGGAAAAGTAATTATTTATCCATAAAACATGGTCAACATGTTTTATAGTTCAGACGATTGTATGCGATTCCATGAACTGATTACCCAACTATTACTTGGCTGACGACCTATGTTACATCGACATTAAAATAGATGTTAGGTCAATCATCACCGATCCGTTCAACGCACATATTACCTCCACACGTATTCGTACCTGCCTATACTTAGGCATTTTCATCATCTGTGGCGTATTGGGTTAGGGTTTATTTACTTTTTGCATTTACTTCTTTGTGCTTTAAATTATTACTCATCATATATGATTATATTTTGACGTTACTGCGTCCAATGTTGCGGTTGTTGTAAGCGCGCATGCGAAACGTGTTTGCGCTGTACCAACGCGCACTCACGAGACCATCCACTCCGTTCGAGTCGCACTCACCGTGTCCAAGATGTGATACAGCGACATGCCAACAAACAACACAGTCGTCGTACTGTCGTTTCGCACGGGACGCGTCGTCTTGTCGTAGTGCAGGAGCAGCTTTCGCTTGATGCGATACTCGTTCGAGTATCCCTTGTCGCTTCCTGCGCGCAATACACCCGTCTTACGTGGCCTCTTCTTGCGGTTCTTCTGCAAGAAGTCGCTCTGCATCTTGTCTTTCCACGAGTCCGTGATTCCAGCGTGAGGGTCGCTGCTGATGTCATCGTGTTTGGAACCTTTGGTAAGCAGATGGGATAGACGTTTGTGTGGAGGCAGGAGGTCACGAGGTTCGGTGTTCCGACCGGCTTGCGGGATGCTATCGGGACGGGGATCGCTGGGGTAACTGGCATTCAACACTGCACCCGTCGACTCTGCAACAGGACGTAGCATGAAATGATTAAGTTGTACACGGTAACGTGTTGTATGTGACTCGATTATGTGAAAACTAATTAGCCAACTGCTCGCAAGTTCAAGACGAGAGACAGTGCAACAGAACCAGGGAGAAGGTTAAACATATACAATAAATATAAAGTAAATGTAAGTTCTTATATAATGCGCACTATTCAGTCCTAATGACGGGCCAATGCGCTTCACACGTTACTCTCTGGTAGACCTGTTCAATCGAACATCATATAGACTTCTTTGGGGGACACCCAGCCACGATACAATTAATGCTCGAAAATTATTCGTATTCGTAAACAAACAGCCACCGCTTTCTATAACCACTGTTACAGATATGAGGATGAAATGGCATCTAAGACCATCTTGTGACAACCGACACATGGAAGAACCAAGGCAGGAAGACCAGCAGCAACTTACATCGATTGCTTAAAGGAAGATGTAGGTCTAGAGATGGAGGAGCTGAATACGGCAATGGCAGACAGAGGGATCTGGAAACTGGTGATTGAAGCCACTAATGTTCGACCCCAGTGGCCGACATGAGTGAATGTGTCTCTAGCCAGCAACTCATTCATACAGCTGAGCGAATTGTAGCAACGTAGAATGAACGAACTTTCTCAAGGTTCGACACAGCAGCACAGGATTCGAACCCGGGGTTTCTCGATTGAGACCCTGGTACTCTAGTAACAGCGCCACTGCGCGCCACACTTAATAACTATACACTATGAAGACTATAATAAACATTAAGCGTGCGGAAATGTTTACATGATTATCCAAACCGTGTCGATATGTTCATTATAAATTTGTATGGCAACAGCTTCAATGCGACCAGGGAAGACTTAATCAAGCAATGGTTATTCAGCTACTTCGCATGCTGTTTCCATAACTATTTTCTGCGCGGGCGCCAACCCTCTTTTGACATGCACGTGGGCACGTACTGTAATTTATATATGTGTTAAAAGCTTTCGTAATAATTATAAAGCACACGTTTAATCTCACTCGCTATTTATTACACTTGTCACTAAACCGTCTCCACTCTTGGAGGTTACGAAATACCCAAAGGATGCCATAAATCGTAGGCTTCCATCAATACTGTATTAGGAGTCACCGTCACGGGAAGGTACACATAACTCGACATTAGTTATTTTATTTATATGCTTCGTGAGAACTAACATTTCCCGAAGCAGAGGGGTCGTCATTCATTAACGCCCCCATGACGGAAGTGACGTCATTGCGCCTGAGACATACTTGTATAAATGATCTCCACCTGCAAGCCCGGGTCGATATCTCTTGAGATACATTTGTTATGCGAAACGTTTAATAACGATGGTGGATGGGCTCTTTTTTCTGTCACTTCACAGTTTACACGGTAAATGTGACTAGACTGCAAGTGTAATATTGCTGGTTTTAACGCACAGTTCTGGAGTAGGCCTATGTTTCCAGAACTGTGCCAAGTTCTGGAGTATATTTCCAGAACTGTGCCATAACTACAGACGAAGGTTGTGTCAAAGGTATCGGGTCTGGGTTGTATTAATGCAAGTATTTTGCGGGGCATGTCCTAAACGCCTTAAATAGTTAACAGCGCAGTATATCATCTAATTATTTTAGTATAATGACATTTTTCAATAGCGTCCTACTGACCTAAACCTTCCGTGTCCATGACCTCGACCCAACTACATTCGTCACCGAGTGGACATCAACCACAAACGGCCGTGCCTGAACCATCTCACCGTTCACCGCCCCCGCTGCGGACCATCCGGCACCAGTCGGGTCACGACCGTCAGGGTTCGTCGACCGACCGACCAACAGACGATCGGACTTCTGCGTCCTTGACAACTTTTACATTTATCCATCCCCGATCGTACTAATCAGATAACTATATTAATGCTAATCCCCACCAATATCCATAATTACATCAAAGTATGTTGTTCGATCGCCGAAGACGTTCACCATATTTGGAAAGGTTAATGAATTAAGTTGTCTCATGTACCTTACTAATTTATTCTAACGTTTCGAATTCGACAACCTTAGGCCGACATAATCACGAAATTCATGCTGGCGTTTGCTGGGACAATCGGTTATTCTCCCGTTCACCAGGTGGGAGGACAAGCAAGCAGTCCCGTAAGTCAAAGATGTTTGTGTTGTAATCGACGAATCGCTCTAACAATTACAGACCTGGGATTCACTAACATAAAGAGCTCATAAAGAAATTCATCATTAAACAGAATCATTTGTAAAATTAAGGAGCGTTTTTGAAATGTAAAACGCCGCCGGAGTATCACTGAAGACACTATTTCCGTAGCATATCGGTGAAAGTATCCCTGTGACGCGTTCTGGTGTTGGCCGTTTCCAATATACAAAATTACGCTTCAAGAGCGAAATCTGGCTTATGCGTTCATAATAATTTTACTGAAACGGTGCCGAGCTGGTATTCTTGAAATAGGAACGTGTGGCGTTGGTACTAAATGGTTGCATATTATTACGAAAAACAATCATCGAAGAATAATCATTATAGTTATATTTAGCAGTCCCAACAATCAAACCTGACTTAATTGCCGATTTAGCAAATACTACACCACTTTAAGACGGTTCCGTTTTCGTTACTGCTGTACGTCCTGTAGATAGATGGAAAGAATCGTCTCGGAGGCCCTACTTGTACGAATCGATAGAAGAATACTTATGTGCAAACGAATTATTTCCACTTGTTCGTGGGGATAAAGTGTTTACGCCATATAGTGCCACATTCTATTAACCTACTATGTTGTACATTATATTTTTATATTTGCCCTTTTCCCGAGTTCGTTGATTATTGTCAAATTAAAGGAAATGAACTCGCGCAACCGGTTTAATTGGCTGGTTCAATATGGTGGCTTCTGGACTGGAAACACGACACGGTGTCACCCGTAGGACGGATACACAAAACTAGTCTGGCATCGATGTAGTCTTACGAATAGTCGTCACGGGCAAGTTTTGTTGATTGATTTATGTTTTTTTATAGAATCGCATAAAACATCGCAGTGGTTGGCAACGGCAATCTAAGTCCCTACTGTCGCGTCTGGTCGATATCCTGTTGCCGCCGCAACGGTGGTGTCCCGTCGCAAAGTGTTGGTGACAAATGACACAAGACACCGTCTCGACGACCAACTTGAAAGAATAAGAGCTTTCGGAAAAAAACATCATGTCGCAGGGTTATTTAAGAAAAACATAAACCTGCAAATCCAATGAACAAATCACCACAACCTTACAACATGCAATAAGTCGATTCATCAACCTTTTTGTTTTGATGCGTCTCTGAGCTTGGTTCCCAAGAATCTATGCGCAAAAGAAGTTACCTTGTAATAACGAGATCAATAGTAATAATAATAACAATAACTATTTTTGATATTATTATTACTATCACTAATATTAATTGTGATTATAAGGACGTTTTGGAATAGAAAGTGAAACAACTGACACCATGTGACAACAGGGATCAATACAAGGACAAAGGCTTGGGAAACAGATTGTACAACATTACATATGGTTAATAAACACTTCGCTCATTTGCCAGCACAGCGGTTTCGTGCATTGGCCCAGCAGCTCTTACCACGTGAATATTTATTACAGTACACTGGAACTTTATATAATCTCCACCCTGACATCATACTCACAAATTGGCAAGCGTCAACTGACATATCGAACTGTCTTATCCAGCACGTGACTTGTTGCTTAGCAACCCGGTCCGCGAAGCTTTCAAAATGGCTGACGCACATGGGAATCTGTCGGACATTCCGTCCTACATTTTGTTAAAATCTGGCCTCAAATATGTTTTCCTTGAAACTAAACATAGAGCAACCTTTGTCTAATTAAAGCAAGAATGGCATTTGGAAAATATATATTTTACATTTCTAATGTAAACATTGTTAGTAAGGCAAAGCTTGACGAGGTCACGCGGAATTGTAAACACATATGTTAGTCTGCAGGCGTTGATTTTCCGGTTGTCTTGTTTAATCAGAGCAGTTGTAATACATTGATCTGTCGGTGTCTACTCCGTGCCGCGCCAACAGTAGTCAGACCGCACAGCATCATCCGCTGCCGAAGTCCTACAAGAAGGTGCTTTAAAGGAGGGCAGTCTCTTCAAGGTTTTCATTTATTATTTAATATATTGTTCTGAAGACTGTGTTAACTATGTTGAATGTACGCTGCCAGCCAAATTGTATTTAGTAAGCCCGCAATAACGTAAATAATGTTGAAGATATGACCCCGGAGCATGCTCAAATAGTAAATAAAACATCTAGTTTCAAAACAAGCTTTATTGGCAATACGGCCGAAGCGGGCTGAATTAACCACAATACCCTTTGATGTTCAACGATTTCCCATTTTTCCACATTTTACATAAACTAGTTCCTGTTACAAATTACTACAGTGGTTAATTCCTGATGGAGGAACAGACTGTCTCTCTTTAATGTCAGTGGCACAAACTCTTGTCTTTAGTCTTCGTGTCAGTCCTGTCGCTGGTGGTCAACGTCTTCTGTCATTGGTTACTGACGTCATAATAATGATTTGGTAATGGAAAATTCGATGTGGTAGATAATTATGTGTATTTAGGTACTACTTTAAATTATAATGGTTTATTCACTAAGGCAATACTTATACAAGTAAATCAAGCCAGACGGGCAACGTGTAGTCTTGTTCAAAAAGCAAGAGAATTATCACTTCCTGTCGACATACAATGAGAGCTATTTCATCAACTGATAACACCGATACTTTTGTATGGTAGTGAAGTTTAGGGATTTAATTAATTAAGTCAAATATATATATTTCACTAAAAATTCTTAAGAATCTTATGAAGTTAAATATAAGGGTGCAGCTAGTTGTATGGTAAATGGTGAAGTTGGGAAGTTTAATCTTAGTGTTACTGTTTGCTTTTTTGGGGTTAGAATAATTCAAGGGAAGGATTCAAAATTATCATATATAACTTATCAGTTGTTAAGAAAACTACATGAAAAAATTGCTTTAAATCGAGATGGATGTTGAAGATTAAATCTATTTTTGATACTTGTGATTTCTCTAATGTCTGGTTTGATCAGTAAACAAGAACTGGGTTAAATTAAATATTAAATTAAAGTTACAAGACATTGCATCACAAAACTGGAATGAAGAAATGAACAATAATAAAGTGTGTACTAATTACAGAATGCTTAAATATAATGTTAGTTTAGAGTATTACTTGTTGAAATTATATATGGTAGATAAGATATTTATTATTTCTTTTAGCTGCTTTAATAATCATATATGTTGATTTATTTACATTTAGAGATAATTTGTTTACTTTAAGCCACTCAAATGAATGTTCCTTTCTAAACCCGTATCGATTATCGTACATAAGTTTGTCTTTTTAAAAAAGGATCCGAGCTGTATGAAAATAATTGTTTCTATTACTTTTGAAATTGCAGATAAGATTGATATTGGTCTATAGTTTCAGAATAGGGTATCGTCACAATTGGTTTTACTTTGGCAATTTTGAGTTTATCGAGAAAGATACCCGTAGTTAATATTTGGTTTATGATTAAAGTTAAAGATTTGATCAAAACAGGTTTAAATGGCTTCAATGGCAGTAAAGAAATACCGTCAAATCGGCAACTTGTCTTTGCATGCACATCATTTATTGTTTTAGATATGTTTTCTTCATTATTGAGTTGAAATATGTTATCATGTTGTTCATTGAGGTAATGTCTGAACGTCTTATTTGTGGAGTGTTGTATTTGGTTGGCTAAATTTGGGCCGATACTGGTAAAATATGAGTTAAATGTGTTTGCTATTTCTGTTTTATCTGCTGTGATATTTTTATTATAAACAAAGGAATCAGGGAATGTTTTCTTTCTGTGTGTGTTCTAGAAAGAATGTTGATTGATTGCTTCCCAAGTTTTTTTATATTATCTTTGAATTTGTTAAAACAAGATTCGTAATGCATGCATTTAGCTGTACGCATACTTGTTTAAGAATGGTATTGTAGGTAGTCAGGTTGGTCCGAATTGCAAAGTATTCAGGCGATTTGGGTTCAGTAATTTTGAGTGTCTTACATAGTTGATCTCGGTATCGAAATGATTTGAGCAAACCTAAGGTAATCCAGGTGGACGTGTTTGTATTTTTTTAATTTAACTGTTTTATATGGCATATGTTTATTTTTTGCACATTTGAATACGTCATGTAGTATATCATAGTTTATATCAGGGTTTGCACCAGGAGATCGGTCAAGGGTGCTGTAAATATTTGATGAGGATACCTCCTGCATAAAATTATATACTGCATTAGAGTTTCCTGTAATTAACAAGATTTAACAAGACAAGATTGCCACCCAGAGAATTAACTCTAGGTGGCAGGTGGACAAGGAAGCCGTTTGGCTTATCGAGAGTCCGACCCTTTTATTTATGTGTATCCCGCCCTTCTGAGTTATGTGTCGATTTTATTTTTAAACATATTCACGCTACTAGCACCTACACAATCAGCAGATAATATGTTCCATTCATTTACAGTCCTTTGTAAAAATGAGAACTTTCTTATATCTAATCTACACTGCTCCTTTGCTAATGTAACTTCATGTCCTCTAGTCCTTCTTTCTTTCTTAACTGAGAACAAAATATTTATATTAATATTTTCATAACCATTCATTATTTTAAACACTTCTATCTGATCTCCTCTCAATCTCCTGGTCTCTAGTGTTGTTAAGCCGCATTTTTAAGGCATTTTTCGTAACTAAGATCCCTCAGTTTTTGTATCATTTTAGTTGCTCTCCTCTGCATTCTTTCTAGCATATCTATGTCCTTCCTGCAATATGGCCTCCACACTTGAATACAATATTCTAAATGAGGCCTCACTATTGTTTTGTTCAGCGGTATTATTAGCTCTTTTTCCTTATACGTTATGTTTCGCCTAATTAATCCAAGGATTTGATTTCCCTTTGAAGCTGCAATTCCGCACTGCTCTGAAACGTTCATATCAGCACAAATGGTTAACCCTAAGTCCTTTTCTTTTACAGTAGTACTTAGTGCAATACCCCCCCCCCATTGTGTATTCTACCTCTTCGTTCCCATGTCCTGTGTGAAGGCATTTACATTTCCCAAAATTGAACAGCATTTGCCTCTTTTCAGACCATTTGATCAACCTGTCAAGATCACTTTTAATCCTTCTAAACACGTTTGTATCATCCACAAATTTCAACACCTTGCTTGTTATTTCATCATCCAAATCGTTGATATATATTAAGAATAATATAGGTCCCAGTACTGATCCCTGTGGTACCCCACCCAATACCGATTTCCAGTTTGAAGCCTCCCCATCAACTACTACACGTTGTCTTCTGTCAATCAGCCATTTTTCTATCCAGTTTATTATACCATTTACTATGCCATGGGCCTTTAGTTTAAGCAGTAATCTTTGATGTGGTACTTTGTCGAAAGCTTTTTTGAAAATCTAAGTAGACGATATCTACTGGTGATCCCTCGTCTACCCAAATAGTGATGTCTTCCAAAAAAACATAACGTATTTGTTAAGCATGACCTCGCTTTTAGAAACCCATGTTGAGATGGGTTTAACAAGTTATGTTTAACAAGAAAATCCACCATGTGATCACTAATTAGTCTTTCTAATAATTTGCTAATCACTGGCGTTAAATTCACTGGACTATAGTTCTGTGACTTGTTTCTCGAACCTTTTTTTTAAATAACGGTATAATGCTTTCCTCTTTCCATTCTAAAGCAACCACTCCCTCTTCTAATGACAAATTGAAAACCCACTCCAGGTGATTTATTATCCTTCATAGCCCTTATTTTCTTAGCTACCATTTCCGGGGTTACAATTAACTGTCTTAAATAGTCTGAATCTGCACCCTTGAACTTAGCCTCTGGTACTGGCAGTGAACTAATACCTTCCCTGGTAAACACTGAACTAAAGTACTCATTCAGGTCTTCTGCCATTAAGAATCCCTCTGATATTATATTTCCAGCACTATCTTCTAGAGGACCGACTTTATCTTGAACTTTCTGTTTGCTTCGAACATACGCATAAAAACTCTTGCTGTCACCATTATGTTGCACCAAACAGCTTCTTTGCAATCTGCTTCTCTTTCTAATTTTATTTTATAAGCCTGGATAGATTCTTTAATATATAAAAGAACTTCACCTCCCCTTCTTCCTATTCTATCTTTCCTAAGCATTACATAGCCTGTCCGTCCCAATTCGGCATCTGATATATCTGTTGTGGGCCATGATTCTGTGATTCGGCTATACCTATTATGTGAGGGTCAATATCTTCTACCATAATGTTTAGTTCATTTCTTCTTTACTGTGCTCCTTGCATTTAAACAAACACATTTATATCCAGCTTCAGAATAGTTTTCCAGGATGTTTTTTGCTTATTTATTTGTGCTGTCTTTATCTATGCCTCCAGTTTCAGGCTTCACTGTGAATCCCCCCCTGCACATTTAGTTTAAATAAATGCAACCTGTCCAACTGTCAACAGATCGCAGCAGGTTCTCTGAGAAAACTGCTACCCCTTTTCTACTTAGATGGAGGCCATCTCTCATGTACATATCTTCCCTCCCAACAAGGTATCCCCATAAATATATGAGTCTCACCGCCTCTTTTTTTACACATCTGCTCAACTAATGCGTTGATCATCATCCTCTCCCAGTTTCTATATGTTGGCCCCTTTCCTCCCATTACTGGTAAAATTCCTGAGAGAAAAATCAGTTCAACTCTTGTCTTGTTTAACTTCCCCACTAACTGTCTGTACGTATGTACTATCCCAGATGTTCCCTCCCTGTGTGCATTATTTGTCTCTACGTGTACTAGCATAGACCCTCCCTTGCCATGCCCCAATACCTTATCTACCCTTTCAGTCATATGTCCTATCCTAGCCCTCGGTAAACAAACAACGACATCCTCCCCCTCGCTTAGTGTCTTATATGTTTTTTCTCGAAATAGAGTCGCCCATGAACACCCTCTCTTTTCTCATTGCCCCCTCAATCACTGCCTCAGAGTAGCTCCTTCTCCGGTTTACGTCTGTCAAGATGCAAGCAATGTTGACAAGTATTGAGGAGGACACTGTTCTCATCGGCTGTTAGCAGTGTGTTAGTTTGGTCACCGGTTTGCATGTCAAGACAGCTTAGCTATGGTCTCGCAAGTTCGCAAAATCAAGAAACCGTTAAGCCTTTAGCATTGACTCAAACCATCCGGACCCTACCAACACGTGATATAGGACGTGCTATTGTTTTTATCCAAAGTGGCTGTTAGCGCCAATTTCCATTAGTACATGTTTCACTCGCAACGTGGTGCTACTATTATCACTATTAATTTTGCTCGCGATAACCAAAACCAATCATTAAACCACCCTTGCTACTATGTAATGCTTATCGTATTTTCGGACTTTACGAACTTACGCCTGGAAAGAATTGATGAGCTCGAGTTAATTTGGGGCGAACGAGATACGGTTAAGGAGAAAAGTGATCGAGGAGCGTTGGGAAGTCCAGCAGATCCTTGAAAATCAGTTGTCCGGGAAATGTATAATAGCTACGAGATAAAGTGAGATTACGGAGTGCGTTGGTGTTAGCAAAAGTCTTTGATGTTGGTGAGACGACTCCGCGGTATCGCGCTGCTTTAAAACGTGTTAATCAACTTAATTTAACAAGATTTAACAAGATCACTATCCTGAGCGGAAACCGCAGATTCTGACCTTCAGTTCTTACACATTGTCCACGGGTAAAATCAGTCATCTTCTAATCGCAGCTGCATCAACCCGAGCGCACGTGCATTCGTGCTCAGGGGGTGAAAGGTCACCACGAGGCTCTGTTACAGTGATTGAATGAATCGGAAACCTGAATAACTGGTGTGTGATAACTGGAGCCATGCAGCACGTCAGAAACTGATTAAGCAGCCAGCCGCATAATTCGGTTAGGTGTCAATCTCTATTCGATTATTTATAGTTAAATTTGCGTCATCGATGAATATCGAGTCCTACCGTCTTGTGTCTGTACGAATTACGAGCGATGACAGAGAAGTCCGCGCTCTCGGCGTATAACCATCATTCAATGATACAGAAAATGACCCATTTGTATCAGTCCATCTTATTGATGTCGACTTGTCATAAATCCTAACCATAATGTCATTAGTACGTATACATGAGCCGGGAAACTGGAAATGCCGAATAACGTATTAGGGAAGCGGAGTTTCGGGAGCTGGAAAATTGCAGAAAAGTAGCAAGTGAGGTGCGATGACTATTCGGTGACACATAGTCGTGGAATGCAGCGTCCCGGGTTGAGGAAGTATGGAGGTAAAGGAATGGATAGTAGAAGGTATCAAGGGACAAGCCATTATTTTATTTACTCGTCCTTACACATAAATACGAATGAAAAAAGTGCCAGTGATTTTTGAGACGTTTGAGGATTGCATGCGCCCTGAATACTAAATTAGTTATGAAAAACGAAAAGGGCACAATTGTTGCGAAGATGCATGCATTTGTATTTGATAGATAGTAGCACATGCACGTTTCTGTGATTGAAGGATCTCCTGTACGTACGGCGACAGTTCGTTTGCAGAATCTGCCATGTTGATTTTCTGGAAACCTAAATTGTAGGGTTTGACGAGAACCCTAAAACTTATTGGTGACAAGAGAACCATAAAAGTAAACAGCTTTTAGTAAAACGGATTCGTAAACTTTGCGCACATGTGGAATTACCTCACTGACGTTTAGCATTTGTGTACATTTCCTGCCGGCTAAAAACATGATAATCTAAATAACTGCACCTAGTCAATATCATCTATGTCCGTGAGTAATTACAATTCCAACTGTCTTTGAGCACACGGCGATATATGAGCAGCTAGTTTACTTCCTTAGGTAGAACACAGTTTTGAAGATGAAGTAATCTGCGCCCGAGGGCCATGATTTAATGGATGCATTCGGGGATTTAGACCAAAATCGACCCTTGGCAGAGAAGAGTCCTTGTCAAATGCCAGCAGCGTATATCAAAGTTAATACGCGATGTCATCAATATATGCAATGTCTTCGC
Organism: Paraescarpia echinospica; assembly: GCA_020002185.1. NCBI lineage: Eukaryota > Metazoa > Annelida > Polychaeta > Sabellida > Siboglinidae > Paraescarpia > Paraescarpia echinospica. The sequence continues at coordinate 50,167,280 of CM034536.1, forward strand.
CCTCTCGTTTCTCTGTGCCGTCGTCAACATAAAAATAACACAGGTCTAACCGTGTTTGCAGTCATCAATGCTGTATCATAATCCGTTTCACTTGCCAGAATAACATTTATGTTACGTATTCTCCTAAACTGTTCAAGAATAACAAATGTTGATAAAAAACACTTATTTTCGCAATTAAATCTTAAAATATCGTTAAGTATCATCACGCTCATGAGGGATTTACTTTTGCGGAGCAGCAACTTTTCGTGGGTTCGTATTACTGCGTCAGTTTGAGATTGCTTCAACGAACCTATTAGTGTCCGAATATTCCCATGCAGCGCCTGCAAACCGATTAGTGTCCTCGTATTCCCAGCGCCCACGAACCGATTAGCGTCCAAATCTTTATCCCATTAACGACATAATCGATGTCAACGATACGCCACCCGACAACCCACTGTGCCACCGGCCAACGTCACCTATACATCACAATAGCAGCTAATAGCCACTATGGGGAAAACGCAATCGCACGTTTTACGGATGTCTCCGTTACTGTCTCCTTACGCCGATCGCCGTCCAGTACAAATAGTCTGTCGACCAGTCTCGTCCATAACGACCGGGCTATCAAGCTAGCATCAGCCGTCAAACAAATGACGAGAATCGGTCGTTGGGTCGCGTTGTCTCTCGGACAAACGATCACGCTGGATCGCCGCTCCGATACAAGGACACTAATGTCTTGTGATGGCGGCTCGTTCGCTACGTGCGTGGTTTCTTGTGCTTTCGTTTTGATGTAGTGACCGATTTGTCACGAAATGTTCATTTGCACTACCACGCAGGAACTGCGTCCGTCCGATTCAGTGTTTGCTCATATTCGATGGTCACTGTGGCTTCGTCGTGAGGATGCAATATGGCAGGTTGTGATTAACACGTAGTTGCTTAACGGTAGAAGCGGTACACGTGTGTGCACACGTAGACGGGAATGCAGCAGAATACAGGACGGTTTTCTATAACCACACGTCAGATCAAATCAAATTTAGTTTTACACCAAATATCAATTAAAAAAAATGATTCGGGTGTGTTTACGAAATATATATTTTGAAGAAAATAAATCAACCAGTGCAATGCATAGCATTACAGGCCTATATGTATTCTCCGGGAGGAAGCCTACTTTTCAAAAGATAATGTTACTTAAATAATATCTGCATGTATACATGCATAAGTTATATATATATATATATATATATATATAGTGTTTCTCTCAACCGCACAACTACATAAAATCAACTTTGTTATCAATACGATACGAATGATGCTACCATAAGAACAAATTAAAACCGATGCACTCCTTCCGGCCAAGACAATATAATGAGTATCACTTAAACACTTACGCTGCGTATTGAAACCACGTGAACTATGTTAGTTCCGTCCGGGCTAGAGTCAACAGTATTGCATTTTGACAACTTTAAAAAAATAATATTCGTTTCAACCCTTCGTGGTGGTCAGGAACACCTGATATTTGGAACGCAATGATACCGTATCCTCCCAACAACCGAACCGTGCCCTGTGACCGCCCCTAGACTATTACAGTGATCTAAACCTATATTTGCAAGATTAGAAATGCATCGCGTCCAACAAGCCCTTTTAATATAACCATGCAAAACACGATTATTATTACTATCATCATCAGCGGCGGCGGCAGCGGCATCCGCATTGGCTTACACTCATTCACGATTTTACAACTCGTTTGCACTGACCATTTTACACCTGCAATCGACAAGTATGGCGTGCTAAGTATATCCAGTTAAAAAGAACGTCAGAGTGGCTAAGTGGCTGACGAGTGGCCATTGACAGCAGCAAACACGTAGTAAGTCAATAACTCTATTAACTGGCATGTGATTTCTGAAATGCATCGCCATTTGATAGATCAGAAGTCAATGTTCCATGGAAGAGGATAAGTTTAGAAAGAGCCGTGTGGACGTCAGCACCTGGGGGAGATACGGCCAGACTGCCTCCGAGGTTAGCGTGTTTGGATGTGCTGTTAGACGTTCCTTGCACTGGGTGCAGGCCAAATCTCACGGACTGGTATCAGCCGAATCACCTAATACAAATACAAACCCAGTACAAACAATATACTAAAACATAGACGCGAGTGGAGACCGTTGGCGGAGACAGCAGTGCAAGAAGAGCGAGGAGAAAGAAAAAGAACATAAAACAGAAGTCGATGATGATGATCGAGGCCAGCCTCGCACCTGACAGACAGCGAAACAAGAGGTTGGCGGAGACAGCAGTGCAAGAAGAGCGAGGAGAAAGAAAAAGAACATAAAACAGAAGTCGATGATGATGATCGAGGCCAGCCTCGCACCTGACAGACAGCGAAACAAGAGGTTGGCGGAGACAGCAGTGCAAGAAGAGCGAGGAGAAAGAAAAAGAACAGAAAACAGAAGTCGATGATGATGATCGAGGCCAGCCTCGCACCTGACAGACAGCGAAACAAGAGGTTGGCGGAGACAGCAGTGCAAGAAGAGCGAGGAGAAAGAAAAAGAACATAAAACAGAAGTCGATGATGATGATCGAGGCCAGCCTCGCACCTGACAGACAGCGAAACAAGAGGTTGGCGGAGACAGCAGTGCAAGAAGAGCGAGGAGAAAGAAAAAGAACAGAAAACAGAAGTCGATGATGATGATCGAGGCCAGCCTCGCACCTGACAGACAGCGAAACAAGAGGTTGGCGGAGACAGCAGTGCAAGAACAGCGAGAAGGAAGAAAAAGAAAAGAAAACAGAAGTCGATGATGATGATCGAGGCCAGCCTCGCACCTGACAGACAGCGAAACAAGAGGTTGGCGGAGACAGCAGTGCAAGATCGATGATGATGATCGAGGCCAGCCTCGCACCTGACAGACAGCGAAACAAGAGGTTGGCGGAGACAGCAGTGCAAGAAGAGCGAGGAGAAAGAAAAAGAACAGAAAACAGAAGTCGATGATGATGATCGAGGCCAGCCTCGCACCTGACAGACAGCGAAACAAGAGGTTGGCGGAGACAGCAGTGCAAGAACAGCGAGAAGGAAGAATCCACTGATGATCGAGGCCAGCCTCGCACCTCAGTTATGACAACATGGACGAGGCCAGCCTCGCACCTGACAGACAGCGAAACAAGAGGTTGAATGCATCGATGACAAGTGATTGATGGAAACAGCAGAAGAACAGCGAGAAGGAAGAACAAGAAAAGAAAAGAAAACAGAAGTCGATGATGATGACAGCATCGCACCTGACATTGCAGCAGTGCAAGTCGATGATGATGATCAGCAACAAGACCAAACAAGAGGTCTGCATCGATGATGATGAAAAGATCAGACAGCGACTATTCATCGACCTAGGTACTGAAGTCGATGATGATGATCGAGGCCAGCCTCGCACCTGATAGACAGCGAAATAAGAGAAGAACAACAACAATTTAAAATCTTATCGTAACTACGAGTTCCACTCGGCAACTCGTTATGACAACATGGACCGCATTAATGATCAACAAGTATCCGATCGTTAACCCATCATTGCAATAGTAATTGTCACAACAACCATCTATCTTTAAAAGATCAAAACTATTCATACCTAGGTACTGATGCCACTAGGGAGTGAATCATGCCATTCCTAATACGTCCATAGCAGCCATATTGAACACATGCACCTGGCTCCACACACTTAGTATGCTTTTAGGGACGGTCTCGTCTGCGACACCTTTACTGAACTGGTACAGCGGTGCTGAATATGTCATTAGGACGCCCAGTCACCATCATCATCATCATTGTGCAGCCGTAGTGTCCCGTGGTTTAGCGAAGCCTCAGCTTGTCGTTTCCAAAAATGCCTGTCTTCTGCTATCCTCTGCCAGATGGTGCCCTTCCAGTCCTCGTCTAGTTCGTCTCTCCACCGTCTCAACGGTCTTCCTCTAGGTCGTTTTCCTTCGTAAGGTCTCCAGTTGTGATACGATATGTCCATCGGTTATCTCGTAGTCTGCTGATGTGTCCTGCCCAGGGCCACTTCTGTCTTCTGATTTGTTCTATCACGTCTATTATGACCTTTGTCTTCTCTGTTACCCAGATGTTTGTTTTGTTCTCTCCCGATATTTCTTCCCATGTCTGTTTGTGCGGCTGCTAGCTTGCTCTTTGCCTGGATGGTGAGTGCCCGTGTTTCCGCGCCGTATGTCATCGCTGGAAGTGTGCCTGAATTGCAGACTTGTCTCTTCAAGCAGGTTCCAAAGTTACTCTAGCAGATGTCGTGGTGTTAGGCGAATGCTGTCCAGCCGGCGGTGATTCTTCTTTGAATATCCTTGGTTTTTGTCTCTGAAACTGTGCCGTTGTCCCAGGTAGACGTAGCTTTCAACGTTCACTATCTGCGTGGTGTTGATATATATTGGTGTGTCATTTTCTAGCATCACTTTTGTCTTCGAAATGTTCATCTTCAGACTGTGTTTTTCACTTTCATCAGCTAGCTCCTGCAGCATATTTTGTAGTGCTTGCGGTGTAGTAGCGCATGAGTATGTCGTCGGCGATGCGAAGATGACTGAGATATTATCCGTCTATCCTCAAGCCTCTGGTTTCCCAGGCCAGTCTTCGGAATACGCTTTCGAGTGTTGCCGTAAACAGCTTGGGCAATATGGCGTCACCCCGTCGTACTCCTCTCTAGAATCCCAGTATGTGATGATAATTTTATCTCATATTTATGTCCGTGTCTAACGTAGCTGGTATTAATGATGCAACTCAGCCGCTATTTTAGTGAGTCAGCACAACCACATGTGGAGCCCTGTATATAGAGCAGCACCAACCATATGTGGAGCTCTGTATATAGAGCAGCACCAACCACAGGTGGAGCCCTGTATATAGAGCAGCACCAACCACATGTGGAGCTCTGTTTATAGAGCAGCACCAACCACATGTGGAGCTCTGTATATAGAGCAGCACCAACCACATGTGAAGCCCTGTATATAGAGCAGCACCAATGGAATCTGATTCGACATGTTACGTAACCTGTTTCGAAAATGGATTAGTGTTGTATGACGTGTAGTTGTGCATGTCTTAGCTCGGGCTCCACGGATTTAGGCGTGATACAAGTGTTTTTTTCTTCTTCCTTTTCTTCTTTTTCTTCTCCTTCTTCTTATTCGTCTTCGTCTTCTTCTTCTCATTATTATTAGTACTGTATTAATTAACTTCAGATTTATACATCACACTCACTCACTCATGCCTATTACGCCTATTGGCGTTTAGGGCAACGAAGAAGTTCCTCCATGCCGGTCTGTCTCTTGCCAATCTCCCGAGGGTGTCCCAGCTGTGTCCTGCCTCCTGCGCCAGGTTGTTTTTGGACGTACTCTCTTCCTTTTCCCTTCAGGGGTCCAGCGCACTGCAGTTCTGGTGATCGATTTGGGTTTTTTCCGTAGCACGTAGCAAATCCACTTCCACTTCTGGTGATGATGGTGTGCATTTCTTCCTGTTTCGTATCTGCAAGCAGCTGCTTGTTGGAAATTCCTCTGGGCCAGCATATCCTTAGGATTCTCCTGAGAATTGTGGTATGGAAGGTTGATGGTCTAGACATGTCTTGCTCTGTCATGCGCCAGCATTCTGACCCATAACGAAGGGTGGATAATACGCAGCTCTGATAGACTTTTAGCTTTGTGATTGTGCTGAACTGCGTTGATTTCCACACTGCCTTCTTGCTCATGAAAATAATTCTGGCCTTGTTCAGTCCCCTCTGGATGTCCATGCTTGCACCTCCGTCCTGGTTGATGACACCGCCCAAGTATGTGAAGATGGTAGTACTTGTGAGTTCAGACTGACCAACCTTCATTGCTGATGGAGTTGAGATACTCACGGTCATCACTTTGTTTTCTTTTGGCTGATTTTCAGTATAACTTGTTGGCTGAAGGTATTGCGGCTTGTTGTCTTGTCCTGTATATGGCGATGAGAGTGCAATGAGAGGGCGACGTCATCTACAATGTCGAGGTAGAGAAAAGTGTCTATCTGATTCATCGTGGTTCGTCTTCTGTTGTACGTCGTAGTACCCAGTCAATGACAATGCTGAAGAGGATGGCCGACATTACACACCCTTGTCTGACACCGGTCTTCACTTCAAAATACTGGTTACTTTGGTCAATGTTGCATGTGAAGTTTGTGTAGAAGTTTCGAATGATGTTGACAATCTGAAGGGGGATCCCATATGCTCTCAAAATTCGCCATTTACGTTCCCTGTGTATATTATCGAATGTTCTTTCGAAGTCAATAAAGTTGATACACAGCTCTCTTTGCCACTATGAGCACTGTTCAATGATGTTTCGGAAGGTAAATATCTGGTCTGTGCATCCGCAACCTCTACAGAAGCCAGCTTGCGCTTTCCTCAGTGTTTCGTCAACAGCCTCAGTGATTCGTTGGATAATTATTTTGCATAAGATTTTACTTGGAACTGATAGAAGGGTGATTCCACGCCAGTTATTGCAATCGCTTAACGCTTCTTTCTTTGGGATCTTGATTATTACGCTTTTAGTCCATTCATCTGGTATTCTTTCCCCCTGCAATACTGCTGTGAAAACAGGGGTCAATATGGTGGCTGCTAGTTCTGGGTCTGCCTTAAACAGTTCAGCGTTCAGGTTGTGTTGGCCAGGGGTTTTGTCATTCTTCAAGGACTTGACGGATGTGATGATCTCTTCTTTAATAGGGATGCCCATGTTGATGTCAAGATTTTCTTGAGCGTCCTGAATGTCTGCCTCTTCTTCGCGTGGTGGTCTGTTCAGCACTTCTCTCAAACGTTCGCTCCAGCGTATCTCCTGCTCCGTCTCTGTTGTCAGTAGGTTTCCCTGTTTATCCTTGACAAGCGTGTTCGTGGCTGTATAACACTTGCCGCTGATGATCTTCGTCAGTTTGTAGACTGTTCCTTCTTGCTCACTGCGTGCTGCTGCCTCCTGTGTTGCCAGGTCTTCAAGGGGGTTTCGCTTATCTGCTCTCACAAGTCTTTTCACCTCTCGGTTAACGTCTCTGTACTTGTCTTGGTACCTTCCCTTTATTCTCAGTGATCTTACACCTAATACTTTCTTTAGGTCTCTTCTACATCGATGGCTCGCCATGTATCAGGGGTTATACAGTCCTTTTTTTCCTCTGTCTGTATCCAAGGCATTCCTGGCTGCTTTCTTTGTATATGCCAATAGCTCTGCGCAACTTCCCATTAATTACAACATCTGCTCTTTCATCTTCCTCATCCTGGTCTGCAAAGGTTTGAAACTTGTTCTGTAGATGCAAGACAATTGTTTTCTTAATGTGCGGGTCCTTCAGTTTGTCCATATCGTAGCGGATGTGTCTCTTGTTTCGTTGTCCTGTCGCCTTCAGCTTCAACTTGATGTAAGCTGTTACAAGGAAGTGGTCACTGCCAACGTCAGCTCTTCTTCTCACTCTGACATCTTGAAGGGATCTTCTCCACTTGCCGTTGATCATCAGATGGTCGATCTGATACTTGTCTCGTCCAGTTGGAGAGCACCATGTCAGCTTGTGGATTTCGCGGTGAGGGAACATTCATATTGCAGAGATCCAGAAGCCTCTCTCCATTTTCAATCATGGTTCCACATCCATGTCTTCCCATTTTTCTGTCATTGTGTGTGTTATCTGTACCGACATTCAGGTCTCCCATAACAATGATAAGGTCGTGATTCGATACTTTCTCTAACTCAGCCTGAAGACTGCGATAAAAGGTGTCCTTTTGTTTTTCATTGTTGTCATTGGTTGGGGAGTAACACTTAATTATGGTGAGGTTTGTGTGTCGTCCTCTTAATCTGGCAATGATCAGGCGACTGCTGATGGGTTTCCATTCCGGAAGTGAACGTTCAACTCCTTTCTTCAGAATGATTGCAGCTCCTTCGTAATGTTCATCTTCTCCTCCACAATACATCACTGTTTCTCCTGTTGAAATTACCTGTCTCCCTGATACAGGTCATCTGCATTCACTCACTCTCAAAATATGTAGGCTGTAACGCCTCGTCTATGCCCGTCTCGTACGTGGTGCGTACATTCCAGAATCCAAGTGTGGTCTTTGTTTTGGCGTTCAGGACTTCCGTATTCATGCCAGTAGATTCTACTCGGCTTTCTCCACTGCCAGTCATACGAGTCATTGGCTCTGGAAGGTCTTCATTTCAGGTTATAGTTGATATATTCGTTTTTGTTTCTGTAACATACCTTTCTTTACATGACAGGGTTGTTGGCCCTGTGCAAAACCACCAACCAGGAGGCCCAGGGTGCTAGTTTCGTCTGGCCTCTCCCCCGTAAGACCTCTCCGGCTTGATTAAACCTGCCAGGAGGACCAGGGTGCTAGTTTCGTCTGGCCTCTCCCCCGCAAGACCTCTCCAGCTTGATTAAACCTGCCAGGAGGACCAGGGTGCTAGTTTCGTCTGGCCTCTCCCCCGCAAGACCTCTCCGGCTTGATCAAACCTGCCAGGAGGACCAGGGTACTAGTTTCGTCTGGCCTCTCCCCCGCAAGACCTCTCCAGCTTGATTAAACCTGCCAAGAGGACCAGGGTGCTAGTTTCGTCTGGCCTCTCCCCCGCCAGACCTCTCCGGCTTGATTAAACCTGCCAGGAGGACCATGGTACTAGTTTCGTCTGGCCTCTCCCCCGCAAGACCTCTCCGGCTTGGTTAAACATGCCAGGAGCACAATGCTCCCGCCGGTACAGCTCTGAGGATCTTAAAGGCGCTTAAGCCACCCCGCCCCGACAAGGCACTAGTACCAGGGGTGGATGTTCATACATCGAACAGGACAAACAAGGTGGCATACCTGGATACAATGTTGCTAATATAAAATTATGAAAGTATGCCTTGTTAAAAATAACATGGCAGCTAGAAGGTAGGTATCCCTTTGTCCTGGTCGTAACACAACATGAAGATTACATGAAATTGTGATAGCGTTATTACAGGCTCAAATGATGTTCTTGGTATAAAGAACAACCAGATGTGTTCGTGAGGTGAACTGATTTCTAAATCATGTGTCAAAGTGTCGTGGTGGGACTCAAATCAAATTTCACACGTGATAAGAAAATGACATCAGCTGGTGCTAGTATTGTGTGTGTGTGTGTGTGTGTGTGTGTGTGTGTGTGTGTGTGTGTGCGTGCGTGCATGCGTGTCTGCGTGCGTGTGTGTATGTGACTACCATGAGCCCGAATCAGAACACAGCGTTCCTTCATTGACCAAAACAAACGTCTGAAGAATCGAAACGGAAGTGTCCGTCATTGTGTACGTGACGTCACAATGGGTGCGGCAGGGCATTACAATGTGAATTACACGTCTGCTGCACCTTTACAATGCCCTATCTCTGCTGCAGACTGTACTTGACGCTCAAAGGCAATATGTAGAATTGTTCGCATTGTTATGTTTGACAACTGAGTTTAATGGTTTGTCTTTTCATTAGCTTATGTTTCTTAAGGAACAATTTATTTTCTATTCCACAGATCTTCATTTTATAATATTGCTGTATTACATTTTGAAATGTTTACAGTATTTTTCTCAATCGTTTCTATGTTTCCCTCTTTATATAATTACTGTCAGTCACTGCTTCTATGCAAACGTTTCCTGGCCTTTGTGTGGCATGTAATCTTCCTCCTGTTAGTTGCACTTGATCGTATTGACTCACAGTATTTCTGTGACGTCTGACGGGGCCACCACACCCCATTCTTCTGTGACGTCTGACGGGGCGATCACACCCCATTCTTCTGTGACGTCTGACGGGGCGATCACACCCCATTCTTCTGTGACGTCTGACGGGGCGATCACACCCCATTCTTCTGTGACGTCTGACGGGGCGATCACACCCCATTCTTCTGTGATCACACCCCATTCTTCTGTGACGTCTGGCTGGGCGATCACACCCCATTCTTCTGTGACGTCTGACGGGGCGATCACACCCCATTCTTCTGTGACGTCTGGCTGGGCGATCACACCCCGTTCTACTTCTTCCTGCCACTGCACCTTTACAAAGCTTAAACTTCTTTCACCCATTAACGTATTCATATTTTCCTCACATTGACATTGCTTAGCCAATCTCACCTTGGCAACTATTTGGAACTGTGCAGAGAGCCGACAAACTCCACCTTCCTTGCTCTCACTGTTACACTTGGCTTATGCCGCCTTAAGTTTTCTACCAGTGTGTGTAAGGTACCACGCAAGCTGAATTCTTGTTTTATACATATTTTTGTGAAAACTAATGTATTGTACTTTGTAAGCAACATTGTACACAATGTGTACAATTTACATGTGGCACTGGGTATATTCGACATACATCAACTAATTATTCAATTATTTACCTGTGTTCTTTCACTTGAAAGCGAACAAATATTATGCTTGGAAGGCAATGCTCCAACTCCAACAGTGTGCTGCCGACAGCCAGTCATGATGATTCTCTGTATGACGCACAGTCTGAATCAATATTGCTTCTTTAATATGATATACTTAACTAGATTTCTAAATGGATGATACCATTAATATTGACCGGATCCAAACAAATGGAAACTTTGACTTTAGGAAGTTATACAATTAAATTATTCATTACGATGATAACATATGTCATGATTCTCCCTCCCATTAAATACCAATCATTGTAAATATTTTACTCCAGCTGAATTCTCAAATGCTTTCCATGGTGACAATATATCCCTATCGATGTTCTGCTTGAATTGTCGCAGTTTAGAGGCACATTGGGATTCTGTGCAAGAATTACGTTTTAATTGATCTTCAAATGCCTCCTCCTCGTGCAGATGTCGATATGTTTGTAAGTAAAGTAATACAAATACAGGATAGCATTTCAAATGAAAATAAAATTGCTTATTTAATGGGCCATTATACCGTTAATTTGCTAAACCTTGTCACCCATCAAAAACAATGATTTCATAGATAACGTAATATCCCAAGGATTTATTACGCATGTAACCAAACCAACACGAAATACATCATATTCGGCAACACTTACAGATCACTTATATTAAAATCATACTCATTCTAGTTATGAATCGGGGATTATTATCACCGATTAAGCCGATCATTTTGGAATATTTCATATAATATATGGTACACCTCGTTCACAAAAACATACATAATATACAAGTCACTTTTCGAAATACCATGTCTAATTAAATCTGTGAAAGTTAAGAAAAAATTCATTGAAAGAGAACCTTGGTTTATCAAGGATATTTACTACATCTCTAAATAAAGCAATGTTACTTCGAACGAAATTAAATAGACCTAATCCCGAAATGATCAGTAAATATAACGAATATTGTAGAATATTTAATAACATTAAACGAGCAGCAAAATGTGCTTATTATACAGAAATGCTAGAAGAACGTAAGCACAATATCAAAGAGACACGGGCTGTACTACGACAAGCAATACAGAAACAAAAAGAATTTTCTAATCTACCTGAAACCTTCATCATAAACGGACAAGAGAAATCAAAGTTAAACCAAATTACAGAAGACTTTAATAACTTGTTGGAATAGGTAAATCGATAAGCGACTCTATTGTTCTTGCTGTTAAGCAATTTGAAACACACTTAAGAGGAAACTATCCCGTCATTTGTTTATGCAACCCACACAGACAACAGAAATATAAATAATTGTACGAAAACTTAAAACTAAATGCACCGTTTATAATTATGGGGTTACAGGAAGACGGCATATAATATGCCATGTGACCACCATGCAACACAACTTACTCTTTTTACGGTTGTTTTGTTTATACTGTTATAATATTGTTGTTGTTGCAAGAAAAAATTTGAATGATTGATTGATTGTATCCGCAGAAACAGTTGAATGGTAAGTTTTGCTGGTGAAATGACGGTTGATTATTTGAATAAATAACCAGAAAAATCAATGAGTTGCGCCACCTAATTATGTTAGCACATTATGACATGTCACGTTTCTTATTTTGTTCAGTATATACGTGACAGATGAGCTAGATGCATAGGCCTATGGACAGGTGTGGACCACAATGCCAATGGATTCCTTCTCCACTTACCACCTGCAGCAGTTACGTGTTTTGGGGTGTGTGGCACTGGGCTATGAATCCCTTTTAGAGTTGTTGTCGTCCTGTATAACATGCACCGTATCTCAGCATACAAACTAAAGGGTGACTATTATAAAGCCTGTGCAATATGATGCTTTGCTTTGTGCGTGGTGCTTGGTGCATGGTGCTTCATGTTTGGTGTGATTCTCCTTAACCAGTTGGTCGCAGCTACATTGGGATTGGTGCAATTCATGACGTCGACAGCCGGGCAGATAAAACAAGTGCAGAAAGGTGATTTCCAAACAAAGATGTCGGGCAATCGCGCTTTCTTCCCCATTTGTCCCTTGCATGATTGGGCCCACACCTTACTGTCTCCGTAGATGGCGAGAGCATTCGGGATTGTCACTGTAGTGACCGTTTAGTCGATGTGAACCCCCATTTGTAACGTTTAGTTCCGCGATTGAATTTTGATGCGTTGGTGACGTGTCGGACCAATGCGAGATCTTTGAATAAGGTTACGTCTACACTATTAATACCCATACATATAGTATAGATTACACGCAGTTAATCTTAGCAACAACATAACATAACAGTTATTGCAAAAATGAAAAAGAAAATATAATGTCGCTACAATCCCCGGTCTCCCTTACATGTTTTATCGAGCTAGAGGAGACATTTGAACGTAGACAGTATGAGTGTCCGGAGTAGTGAAGGTCATCACTTTCTAATATCGCCGCATGTAAAGTAACGAATGTACATACCTTCATATACACACGCTACATAGCATAACCCATTCCACGTTACTTACATTCGAGTTACGGCACAGTTGTGCTTTATTTGGCGCTGTCCGCATAAGATCTTAAGTTTAGCAGATAAATAACATTCGCAGGCGCCGAAATGAATGCCATAATCGTAATTCCCAAAAATTGATTTAATGCAATCGTAAATATTCGACGGCCTACCGCTGTTATTGAAGGGGCACAAGCGTCTCGTATAGGCGCACTAAACCATGCAAGATGTGCGTGCATAAACGTCAATAAAATGTTTCCGCGGAGTCTTGCTTCTTAGTGACACTCACAAAAATATTTCTGTCGTGTTATTAACTTCTTCCAATTTATGGCAGTTTCAAAGGACAGCCAGATTATTTAACTGATCAACACAATCAGCTTAAATTAGTAATCCAACATCAGAGTGGTGGAAAAAACAAACGTAAACGATGTTTTCGTGCGAGACGTCATTTGACAAGGTTCGCTTTACGACCTGCTCATTCATCAACACAGTACCTTACACGTCATTGTCTGACGTCACAAAAAGTAAATTAATGCAATGTGTGTACTAAATCTGCTAAGCATTATAATTAATTTACGTTGTAGGTAGCTCTTAATAGCAAACGTTTTGCATGGTTACGTATTATTTATTTTATTAATATGGCACCGAGACAATGGTTTTGTTATCATCTACTGGCCACTGCTACCAACGATCGGGCTGTTTTAGCAGAATGATCGTAATACACATTGCTTCGACATGGTTGTATTGTGTTCCTGTTTAATAGACATCACACATCTTAGTGAAAGTACATAACGTAAGATAAGTTGCTAGAAAAGCACAACGAATGTCTACATTGGCGCTAGAACCGATCGCTGCAGCATCGACGAGACAAGGGGCCCCATATCACGAATAGAATGAGCTCAAAAAAGGCATCAGTAAAGGGAAACAAAAGGAAACTTGTTGATGTTATGCACTTAAAAGAGTTAATACATTTACAACTGTAATCAACAGTTTCATATGATCGATTATCTTGGAATGCGGTCTCCAAGTGGAAGACTAATACAATGTCCGATATCACGGAGGCTGTCATCTTGCCCATGGCGCAATAAATTTACCAATTAACGCCGAGCTGTGAAGGCGGTTATGGCTTGGTTTGGTTATGGTTTGCATTTATTGGTTTCTCGTATTCCCTTAGATCCAGAAACTGAGTTACACTTGTACTTACATGAACGACTATTATAATCCCATACTGTGCGCCATGCGGACGTGACATTTTTACAACTTATAGCGACGAAGAAATTCGGCGATTATTTACGCTGTAAACTGCATTACTGGCTATGTGACTATATATAAACTGCATTACTGGCTATGTGACTATATATAAACTGCATTACTGGCTATGTGACTATATATAAACTGCATTACTGGCTATGTGACTATGTATAAACTGCATTACTGGCTATGTGACTATATATAAACTGCATTACTGGCTATGTGACTATATATAAACTGCATTACTGGCTATGTGACTATATATAAACTGCATTACTGGCTATGTGACTATATATAAACTGCATTACTGGCTATGTGACTATATATAAACTGCATTACTGGCTATGTGACTATGTATAAACTGCATTACTGGCTATGTGACTATATATAAACTGCATTACTGGCTATGTGACTATATATAAACTGCATTACTGGCTATGTGACTATATATAAACTGCATTACTGGCTATGTGACTATATATAAACTGCATTACTGGCTATGTGACTATGTGACACAGTATACATAAACAATTTATATCATTGAAAGTGGCATCATCAGCTGAGAACATATCATTACAAAGCTAACAAAAAAACGAGCATCGTAAACAATACTAGTGTTTCTATTTCAGCGACGGCTAACTGGGATGAAGAAACTCATGACGTCAGCCTTTCTATGAAAATGGCGCCGTCCACACGAATAAATTTGTGTGTCTTCAACAAGGTATTTCTAGTAAACTACTGGTGTGATATTCTTAAATGTACTTACAAATGGCTAGTTTTTATTAACTTCTTTAGATGTATAGACACAAACTATCGCTTTTTGTTTCTTTTAAACTGAATCCTTTGTTAGATTTTTAAAGAGCTTTTTTAAAAGGCAAGAAAAGCCGCCGTATCATAGGGGAAACTATTTCCGTGATGTACCGGCGGAAGTGTACCGGTAGCGCCCCCTGATGTTGACAGGTTTCAATATACAAGATCATTGTTAAAGAGCGAAATCGATTATAAAGATCGAAATCTATTTTAAAGAGCAAAATCACTTATGAGCTCTTGAGAATGTTAGCGAAACTGTCCAAGGCAGGCACCTATGCCCGCATTGCCAACTACGGGAACACATTGCCACAAGCTCTTGTTGACCCGTGTCGGCCTTATCGATCTCCGTCGTGTATAGCATCTTGAGTCACGTCGATGTTCCTGGCCATCTACATTTCACAGGATGCCATTAAGTGCGCATCTTGCTGACAACTCTGCGTTATTGCGAACAACACAGCCCATTCCCATTACGTACACGTCACAACAAACGTACGTCACAATGTTCCTGGCGTCACGAAATACTCTCTTTGTGGCGCACCATTTCTGAATGCGCTTGCAATAAAACAGAATACGCGTGGCATTCAAATGTCACTATTACGCCATACGGCTAACATTTACAGTACATTCAAATTTCCATTTCAAATATGCTCATCTTGCTAAGATGTATCGTAATTCCGCAGTCGGAAAGTCGACCGCCTCCCTGTATAACCAATGCAATCACGTTTAATAAACGCAATTTATTTTCCCCCAAAAAAGCAAGTGTGGGACATATAAAAACGCAGTCGGTAAGAGTGCCTGGAAACCGTATTAGCACACATCCCCAAACGCGGTTGAGCAGAATGTTAAATTTCACGATTTTTCTTTACGTGCGTCACACCCAGCAGCAGACGAAATGATTCCGACGTCTACGTAGTAGTCATAAAATATTCATATCGTGCAATTATTGAAATTAATGCATGCGACATTTATCATTTCGCACATCGAAGTCGTCTAGTTCTTCTACGATGCTGACTCTGTAATTAACAAGGACAGGAAATGATATCGTGCGGCATCGCGTTGATTGTGCAAATTAATTGAGTGAACTGACGGGTCCAGGCAAATCTTGTGGAAATAGTCGTTCCGGTTTTCTTGCTACTACAGCGTGTTATTGACCTATGTGCATTATGTGTTACCAGCATTTTATGCAACAATTTTGATAAATAAATGAAAGCGTTCCGACACACGTAATCTGCAAAGGGGATGTGCTAAACGTTACGAGAAGATGCCGGTCGGAGTGGAACAAATTACATTTAACAAGAAAAGGTTATGATAAAACCATGACGTTGTAAATGTCTACAAGCGCTTGCGGCGTGGAAAATGATGGAACGAATAAACAGAAGAGAAAGAATAAGCAATGAAGAGACATTGGACACTGTTCGAGAAGAAAGACACGTGAAGGCGATTATCGAGAAAAGACAGAAACTTGTTAGGGTTTTTCATTTAAAGATGACGATATGAGAAAGGTTACGAGGTAGATCAAGCTGATGAAACACGTAACTTGCTGGCTGCACTGAAAGACAAACACACATCGGGGAGATGGAGAAAGGATAAAAGACAACAAAGGCAGCCGTATGACGTAACATGCAGAAGTTGTTGTTTACCTTGCAGAGTAAGGCCAATTAGGCTCAAGACGATAGGTGATGTTGGCATAATGGTTAAGGAAAAGTTGCTGTTTTTCCCGGGGAATAAGACAATTCGTTTGTAGAGGTTATATGATGTTTGCAGTAGGAATACGAAGACGTTGAGCAAGACCAACTCAGATAAAGAGACAAGGTGGTGTTTGCATAAAGAGTAAGAAAAGGTTGGTCTTAACAATACCGATACTAATTGGAGTAAGGAGACTAGGCGAGAAGTTTTTTGCTAACTTTGTGTAGTAAAACTAGTTGAACTACATAGGCTGGGTGTTGTTGTCAGAAGAACCGTTTAATAACTTTGGAAAGTAAGATCAATTTGGCTATAGGGTATAGATGGGGTTCGCATTTCGAGTAAGACGAATATATTGCTATCATCGGAGAGTTAAGCAAACTGCCCCGCAGACGTTAGGTGATGTTAACATTATGAGTAAGGATTAGTAGATTCTAACCCTGGGGCGCACGACTAATTGAACTACGGGGGCAGGGCGATCATCAGGAGCATAAAGCCCTGCTCGGTGCACTCAGCTGGAATCGGGATGAAGCCATGTGGTTTGGGAACAGCGGGACAGGAAGCATGCTGGAGTATAAAGCGCGGTACATACATCCTTCAACGACGCTAATCAGGCAACCACGATGTATGTGGGCACACTCGTCACTGATATTGCCGGTTGTCAGATCGGGAAGGCACCACCCACAGATAGCATCGGGTTTATGTTTAGACGGTGCCGATTGTGCACAAGTTAATGTTACAGCGGCGGGCTGGCGACGGGATCTTGCGTGCTTATTAGTTGTAAAGTCGCATGCCCGCTGTAAACACTCTTTAAAGGTGGCTCCTCGATAGCGACTCTAAAAAGCAATCTTACAGGACTCTCCGAACCCATATTACACCATTTAAGATCAATGGTGAAACAATCAAAGAATTAGATCACGTAAAATATCTGGGGCACTTTATATATAATACACTGTGAGATAACATGGAAATCTTGCGGCAGTGCAAACAACTATATGCTAGGCGTAATATGCTTTTGAGAAAAAATTACATGTGTTCTACAGAAGTGAAGCTAACATTGCTTAAAACGTTCTGCTCTCCAATGTATACTGCTCAACTGTGGTGGAATTACACAGTAGCAAGTATCCATAAGCTCCATGTTGCATGCAATAATGTTTTCGATTATTACTGCGTGAGCCTAAATACTGCAATGCTCCTACCATGTTTGTAGAATACCGTGTACCTAATAGTAAAGCTGTGACTAGAAATCTTGTATATAAATTCATGCTCAGACTTGATGTCTCTTATAATAAGCTGGTGATTGCAATCGTCAACAGTGTTTTAAAATGGCTTTCGAGGATACAACGACATTGGAAAAAGATGTCGGATGTACATAATAGTTTTGACTTAGTCTACATATGGTAGGGTCCATCACTGAGAGAACGCGGGTTCGAATCCTGTGTGGCGGTATCGAACCTTGGGCAAGTTCGTTCACTATACGTTGCTCCAGTTCACTCAGCTGTATAAATGAGTACCTGGCAGTGGTGGATATTTGTGTACGAATAGTCTTCGCGCATTAATTGCAGCGTGGCTGGATGCTTCCCAGAGAAGTCGAGATGGTGTTTGATTGAACAGGTCTGCCAGGGAGTAAAGTGTAAAGCGCTTTGAGCAGTCCTGAGGACTGGATACTGCGCTATATAAGAACTTACCTTTACCTTGACTTTTACTTTACTTTTTTTAAATAAATATCTGCGACTCTGTTTTAGCCAGGTAGTCTTAACTTAGAGCGAACAAACTTGCCCAATATTCGACATGGCGGCAAGAGAATTCGGACCCGGGATCTCTGCTTTAAGAGTCTGACGTTCTAATTACTGCGCCACCGCGTTCCACAAAGATGATTTGTGCTAGTAATATTTTTTATTTTAATATTTTATTATTATTAGAATACATAGTATAAAAAGAAATGTAATACCTTGTAAAAAAAATTTGCAGGAAACAATAACAAAAACAAAAAGAAGAACACAAAAACTAAACACATGCTACTTCTTGCACGGCGACACACTTAATGGTCAAAGGTCACCAGTTAGTCGAACTGTTCACTGCACTTGCGCGCGCGCGCATGCGTGGTACGCAACTGGCACGGGGTTACTCTCGTCCCGTTACATCGACAAACGAAACGGTGAATACGACCTTTCGGCTGTGTCAATACACTCCGGGTGTTAATAGTCCCCGGAGTACTACATTCGCATACCGACGTATTACCATGCTAATCAAATGGGCGAATTCTGTCAATAGATACCGCATGACGAAATGTCGCCGAGGTTTAATGTGAGATTAAAGGCGACGGTGTGCCTCACTATACGCGACGACACAGTAAACAGTGGCGGCTAATGCGCTAACGAGCCACGTACTTGTTGAACGCCTCCGAGCAGTGAAGACCTCTTCCATTCGGGAGCCTCGCATGAGAGATCACCTCTAATATCGACCATTCGTATTTCGCGGAAGTCGGATACTTAAAGACCTGATCGTTCAATGTGGCCTTTTGTAGCGTGCATTAAGTTACAATGGTTCTATGCACTGCGATCAAATGGATGTAATAAATAGGGCCGGGCAATGGTGATACGCATCGCTCCTAAACTAAACAAATATAGCCTACATGTACTGATATTAATATGATATATCTGCTATTTCATGTGAGAATATTGCATGGAATGTTTTGCGTTAGTAATATGATACTAAATGTGAACCTCGTCTATATACGCGGCTGATGGCGACAATAAATATCTATTGAGTAATGGACAAGCAAGCGTGTGACATGGCGACAGGTGTTTGAGAGTTGCGTGGGTGAGAGAGATCGAGGGGAATTTAATGTTGGACGCGGACTGGGATGTAAGTTAAAAGTGGTACACAGCACCTAGTGTGTGGAGTCGAATTCGCAAACGTTTGGTTAACATTCTCGTCCAGGAAGTATAAGATTGAACCGACTTTTGTACCGTGCACCTGACTGAAGCTGGGTTAAACTGCGGCATCCATTCACAGGAGCGGCTGTCGTAACCGTCTGGCCCCTACTCCAAGTGTTGTAAACAAGCCTAAGCCAAAACCCAGCGTGCGGCTGGAATCTGCTTGCTCGGACAGCAACGTTATCGAGGAAATCGACGTGAACCGGTTTAAACTGATTATACAAGAACTGCTAACTGATTAAATAGTCCTGAATAAAATTAAAACGGTCCTATACCCCAAAATACATAGTGACGGGATGGACTACTTAAAATCAAAAATCGACGAATTCACCAAAGCTTTACAAGCAAAAGATGAGCGAATTGCGGTGTTAGAAAAAAAAGTTACAGATCTAGAAATCCAGCTTGATGGATATGAGCAATACTCCCGCAGGTCAAATCTCCACTTCCTTCGTATCGAGGAAACCGTCAACGACGACAAAATTGAAGACACAGTTATCGACATTGTTAACAAGACGATCTGCGTTTCCCCGCCGCTCCTCGTTAGCGATATCGTCCGTTGCCATAGAATCGGAAAAAACACCAATCAACTGACACGCAACGCCCTCGCCCCATGATTGTGAAGTTTCACAATGAACGTCGGAGAGATGAAGTGTTCCGCCAGCGAAGCAAGCTGAAGGCAAGTTCAGACGCAAATCAGATCTTCATTAATGAAGAGTTTAACAGCCCGGCGCTCTCGGCTCGCCCGCGAAGCACGGATGCAACGAAAACAAGGAACTATCCAAGACACTTGGTCTTTCAACGGAAAAATAATCATAAAGGATCGACAAAACAAGATCTTTGTCGTCTCTACAATGTCTGACATTCCATCGAAGTAGAGCCTTAAGGTGTTAGCTGCTTATTATTGATGACAGTTTACAGTGGAAAAGTTGAGTTCCCTCGATGTATTCTCACCCAAGCTACAATCGATGCTAATCGTTTTATTGCTATTGATATTATGTTCTGTATCGACAGAGTGTATGGTTTCATGTTCGTGCTACAGTGTACTATGTCTAAATCTCAAAACTACAAACAATAACGCAATGATGATTTATCTTTACTTAAATTGTCATGTTATACATGATATCACTACCAGCAAATGCCTACTGAATTATTGGAGCAATATTATATGCAGATATGTAAAAATACTTATAGACTAAATTATAGATTAAGATGATTTATTCCTACAACATTATGAGGTGTCCACAATAAATGCTTAAATAAAATTTTACATTTTAATGATGACGAAAACCTTTAAAACGATTGTTAGCCAATAATGAGGTCTTTATCGTACTATGACACCGACAATTTTAAGTCACTGATAAATACAAAAATAAATAGTTTTGGCATACTGAATACAAATATACAATCTATTAACGCTAAATTCAACGAGATGGAGGTCTTTGTAAAAGAACTGCAGCTACTTAACTATGCTTTCAGCATTATGTGTATTCAGGAAAGTTGGTTAACTGAACAAGACGATTTATGTAACATCCAGTTAGAAGATTCTACTTGCATCTCCTTGGGTAACATTAGTAGTACCAAAGGAGGCTTAATTATGTATGTTCATTCTAAATATGATTATAAGGTATTGCAATGTATATTAAATGAACATTGGGAAGGAGAGCTAATTGAAATCACTGGGGGTGGGCTTATAAAACCTGTGATAGTTGGTAATATATATATATAGGCCTCCACGAGACTTAAATTGTGATTACAAACAATTTATTGAAGAATTTGCATTATTATTATTATTATCACAATTTGATTTCATAAATCTGAAGTAATTATTGCTCGTGATTTTAATATAAACTTGCTTAAAATTAATTATAAAGAATGTTGTAGTGAGTTTTTCGACACCTTAACAGGATTTCGTTGCTTTCCAAAAATAACATTCCAACCAGATTTTCTGCCCTAAATGGCTCATTGATCGACAATTTTGTGTGTACAGTTAGTCAATTAATGCTACAATCAATAGCAGATATCCTAATCAAACAATGTTCAGACCACCAACCATATTTTATATTTATTGACATTGCTCCGGTTAAAAAATGTCCTCCCAAATTAGTTAAAATACATTTACAGAATGAAACAGCTATGTCAAATTTTGCTTATGAAATAATTAACTCAAATATTATAGAGAAATTAGATCAAGACCCTTTGCGCGATCCAAATAACAATTACAAAATAATCAGTGATGTACTTGAAAAGGCAAATTGTAATCACATGCCATTTAAATTAGTGTTGTTTAATAAATATAAACACAGAAACTATCTATGGATAAACAATGGTATACTTAAATCCATAAAATATAGAGACAATCTACATAAACAGATTAAGCTGTCAAATCCAACATATATTGATCATTTTATTAAAAGACAAACTTAAAAACTTATAATGGTATCCTAAAAAGAAGCATCAGGGTAGCAAACTTTATATATTACGAACAATTGTTTAAAAGGTATAAAAATGACACAAATAAAACTTGGAAAACTATAAATGAAATTCTGCAAAGACCCAACAAAAACGATCATTACCTATATATTTTAGAGAAGGAGACCACAAAATAACTGACAATGTTGAAATTGCTAATACCTTTAATTTACTCTTTACAAACATTGGAAAACACCTTGCAAACAAAAACAGTAATAAAAATCATAGTTATTATTTGACAGGAAGTTCTGAAATGCGTTTCCAATTCCAAGAAATAAATGAAGAGTCAATACTCAAAATAATTGAAAATTTCTCTGCAAAAACCAGTAGTGGCTGTAATGGTATTACATTGAAACAATAAAAATATTAAAAACTTTTTTTAATAAAACCCTTAACATTACTTCTTAATCAAATATTAAATACTGGAATCTTCCCAGATAAGATGAACACTGCAAAAGTTATTCCTATCTTTAAAAATGATGACGAAACATTATTTTGTAACTACAGACCGATATCTCTGATACCAGTAATATCTAAGGTTATTGAAAAGGTTATGTATAATCATATATATTTTTACTGAAATTGTTTTTTAATGCTAATCAGTACGGATTCAAATCCGGTCACTCAACCGAATATTCCATTATGGAAGTTATCGACCGTAAAATATCCGCACTGGATTCTAATGAAACACCCATTAATATATTTTTAAATTTATCAAAAGCATCCGATACTTTAGACTACTCAACTTTATTAATTTAATTACGTAAACTACATTTGTATGGAATAGGCGACACTCCCCTAAAGCTAATGGAAAGTTATTTGAAAAATATAAAACAGTACGTTATTTACAACGATACTATTTCTGAAACCCTGCCTATTACTACAGGTGTGCCACAGGGTTCTATACTGGGCCCACTTTTGTTTTTAATTTACATAAATGATTTACCAAAGTCAAGTTAAATATTTAAATACGTAATGTATGCGGATGATACAACTTTATTTACAACAATTCAATATTTAAACATATGTCCAAAAGACGTCGAACAACTTTTAAATACAGAATTAAACAAGGTAAATGAATGGCTGAAAATAAATAAACTGCCTTTAAATATAAAGAAATTTAAGTATATAATACACAAACTTGGAAACAAACAATTTCCTTGTTAAGATAGATGAAACCATAATCGAAAGAGTCCAAAATTTTAATCTTCTTGGGGTGACTTTGCAAGAAAACCTAAGCTGGGACATTCATATTTTACAAATATTTCTATCAAATGTTCTAAATTGATGGGTATATTAAACAAATTAAAACGATATTTGCCAATAAATATACATATTACTTTGTATAGATCATTATTGTTACCATACAATTAATTATCGCCTAATGATATGGGGTTTTAAATGTAACATAATCATCAAACTACAAAAATGCGATTACAATAATATGCTTAGCTAAATACAATGCACATACTGAGCAGCTGTTTAAGAAACTAAACATTCTTAATGTAACAGATATGCTGTATTTACAGGAACTGAAATTGTATTATAAATACGTGTACATGGCATTACCAGCATTTTTGTAAAACTTACCATTTATGCTAATTAAAAATGTTCACAACATTAATACACATCCATACAAATAGAGCAAAACATGACTTCGCCAAACGATGCATTAGGTTTGATATTCCAATACTAATAAGCAATACTGCACTTCACATAAGGAACAAAATGTTAACACACAGCTTACAAGGATTTACTACTTATACCAAAATATGTTTTCTACAAAATTACAGAATACTGTGCTCTTTGCCAAATTGTTATATATGTTTCTTAATAATCAATAAATAATCATATCTTGTTTTAATTTTATTACCTCTGTTAATCTACGTACACAATGTACTGTTATTACTATGTCTGATGTAGTTGTAACGATCTGCTAGTTATCAAATTAAGATAACTTTTTATATTTTGTTTTTTACATCAATTATTGGTAATATAATTCAAATACTTGTGTAACCATTACTGCATTAGAAAGTATGCATTTGTGTTATCATTTTATACCGAAAGTGTTTAAGTAAGCCAAACATGCTTTGTTGAAAATTACTAAATAGGGTGGCTGCTATGAGAGCGACCAACAATGGTCTTAGTGACAGTCTCCCTGACCCCTGTTTTTGTTTATCTACAGCAACCTGATAGTTCATGGTAAGGATGTTGCTAATTGATTATATCATACATGGATTGTTTCTACTTTTAAGTTATATATTCTACTTAATAACACATGTATGTACTACTTGTTATTTTAACACATATTCAGTATTTCATAATTGAGCTGTAGATAATTCTGGTTTTTTAAAATTGTACCGTTCTTGTTTTTATATGTGGGCCAAATAAACACCTCCGATCCCGATATTCCCATAATAAACAAGTCCTGAAATGTGGATGAAATGGTACATAGGAAAGTAAATATATTTAAATTTAACGAACGCTTCCTTTGTATTAGTCTAATAATGGCCGCGGTAACTTCAGACACACATAAGCCAATGTCACAAATATATCACTTATTTTATTTTATTAGAGGCAGTAATACAGATGTTTTATCTCCTTAATGTCAAACAAATGTGCATTGTGACATTGCTGATTCAAATAGATAATTACATGATACAATGGATTATCGTTTTATTTACCTAGAAAGGATATGTGGGCTGCATGCACTGAAATAACCGATGCCATAAAACCACGATCTAATGCTCTTCGCAGGCACGTCGCCATGCCCGTTTTGGACGTGTGACCTTTCAAAGTTAGGTTACTCGCTTCGGTCCAACGCAGAGTCCATCGTGTCGTTGTTGATTAATGCGGTCACAAGTTGTGTCTGGGCCGGGCTTTAGCCAGCACCACTGCGCTGGCAAAAAAACGCATCGGCGCCACAGAATGATATCGGACTGTGATAAATGTATGGATAAGGAAGATTTGAACAGAATACTTATACGTGTCAGAGCAGGGATGCGATTGTTGTTTAAGATAAGCCTATACATCCGATCGTTTCATCATGAAGAACGAGATTGAGAGCATACTTCCGGGTATACATATAACCAGTTTATGTGTTTGTCAAGATTCTAAGCTCCTATTAAGTAAATGTTTGCCTAACTGTTGTCCTTCGTGAATTGTCACCTTAGACAATTTCAAAAATAGGGGAAGTTCGCCATTAATATACTTGACGATACATGAAGAGAAAAGCAAACGCGATCGTTTTCATTTAAATTTGCCATATAATATGAGGATGATGTTGCTCTTGTTTTAGCTTAGTAACGGTTATTAACACAAGGCCATCCTTGTAATAAAACACTGTTCGGTTTGGTAGCATGGGGATTAAAAGTATGCGAGAATACTTCCAGTTACTAATTTGTATTTACTTCCGCAATATTTGACAATTTAAATAAATTTATATTAATTATGTTATTTTCCGTTCATTCATCAAGGGTCCTGCAAAAATATGTTTCATCGAGCATCATATAGCGTAGGTTTAGTGAAAATGTTCATAAAATAGAAGAATAACTTAAAATCGAATTTTCTTATAAAACAACTATACATTTTAAATTCACTTCAACATTTCGACTGCCGTCAGTATAGTCTTCGTTAGAAGCTGATTTGTTCTTCCTCTACTCGCCAGATTGTGTGGCGAGCAGGCTGTCCCGCAGGTATGTATTCCCCTCGTGCATTCTCTCTCTCACTATCTCTCTCTCTCTCTCTCTCTCTCTCTCTCTCTCTCTCTCTCTCTCTCTCTCTCTCTCTCTCTCTCTCTCTCTCTCTCTCTCTCTCTCTCTCTCTCTCACTCTCTCTGTCGATCACTGTAGCTTTATATCATTAGAACATATTTTCTTTTTTCTAGAGTTGAGATCCGCGTGGATAAAATGAGTACGCTGTTCGGTCTTGCTTGATATTGGCGAAATGTCAAATGGCAAAATGTGGGAAACATTAAATAGCGATATTGACAATACACTATGGACTTTATGCATCTTGTATAAGCTGCGTGTATTGATATGTGTTTTTTTTTCCGATAAATTCGCAGGCTGCAACTATCGCATAATCATTGCTAAAACGGTATTTGATTTCCAATTCGCTGAACATCTGTTTTTATTGCAGTGAATGTTTTATCCGATTCATGAGAATTTCGCACAACTTCAAGTGGCCTCCTGAATTCATTTAGCGGATCGTCAGTTTAAAAGAACGCGTAGTTTTCAGTATGACCGTTACATCGGATAATGCTAAATGTGGTTAGGGCTGGGCAACTGCATAGTCTGCCTTGCTCCAAATCCGGCAGTGAGCCTCATAGTCTAGTAGCCTTGGTAGGCACTTACTATATTTAAAGACGTGGACAATGTATTATAGCCACTTTTGACTTCTTTGTAGAACGTCGGTTCGACCAAAGAACAATTATTTTATTGATTTGTTCGAGAATTTCATTACAGCTTAATATAAAATCTGCGTAGCTGGCATGTCGGGGAGTCGACATTATATATACATGTTCGGTTTGTTGCGAAATTAACCTGAAACGACCGTTGCAAAAATTATAACAGAGAAAGCAATGTTAATCTAATACGTATATATTATTGTTGTTCCGTCTTACAATAAAATTACACTTGCTTTTGTTGTGATGTCTTCTTGCAACTTGGTGGTGCATTAACTGGTGAAACTGGTTTGTTTAATAGGATAATTAAACAAATTATTGACCAGTAATTTTGCAAAAAAGCATGAATTATCGAATAACATGTCAAATAAAAAAATTACATATATGGTAGCATGTATGATCAAAGCAGTTAGTGTTGTACATTCTGTACATACAATTTCTTTAAAACAGTTTAAAATGGTAGTTTAACACTTTAACTTTATCACAATCAGCACACAACGTGTTCCACTCATGTATCGTTCTGGGCAAGAAGAAAAACTTTCTGATCCCTAATCTATTTTATTCCTCCACTAATGTTACTTCGAGTCATCTAGTTATTCTACCTCCTTTAAATGCATCTACACATAATTTCATAATCATGCAATGTATTAATAAACTTCTAAACAAAATAGGTTCATAATATAAACTGTTATTTAAGTCTGCTTGGTCTGCTTGTCTTGGTCTCCTCTGGAACATCGTTAAACCACAATCCTTTAGTTATTGTTTACAGAAATTCAATGGGAGTATTTCATTATATCCCAAGCCATTGCAGCAGTACCACCCAACAATGGTCAGCAGGTACTTAGGATATTAATATTGATTAATATAGAAATAATCCGCCGTAAATCCTTATTAGGCCTCCCAAAAATTTGAAATCTCGTCGGCCCGGAGGCATCCGGAAGTGCCTGCGGGCGATTAGGAGTGCGTCTGGTAATTGCGGCGGCGGAAACAAACAAATAAATCTACGACTCGAGTGGGTGAGAGGTCTTCATGCGCGTTAATTATCGAGGGTCAGCGGCTTCGGCTACGATTGCTCCAGATGCATCAGTCAAGTACAATCTGGATCTCCGGCGAGGACTCAGGCGTGGCACGAGGACGTAATACGCGGTCTAAGTGCACCGTTGTGTCTACGTGCAGTGTTTGGGTGAACTAGGCTCCACTGTTCCGGTGGAGGGTGGGGTTGATTCCCCCCTAAAATTACGTATTTGGTACCAGATTGGCTATTGTTGTATACCGTATGCCTTATATTTACGACGCTGATTGTACGATAGGATTTCTGTTGTGTTACCTATACATGGTTAACAAATTAATCGAACGTATACTTGCACATAATACATGGACTTAAGGCATTGTTCCTTGTAACTGGTATGTTGCTCGTGGTGCACTCTTTGTGCTGAGTGCATCTACTCTGTACTACGTACTACAAAATGCACTATTTACCAATGGCTACACTTGTATGTATAATCAGCTGAGCGCGCACCGTAGATGAACGCCAGGTAACCCAGTTAAAATAAACCCTTATGGATTTCCACGTTACCAATATATGGTATCTTGCATTGTTCGTGCATAAGAGTGTAAACAGAGCCAGACCCAGCTGTAAGTGGTTTGAGTTTGTTGGGGGCACACCTTCTCTGCACGATGGAATCGACATTATGGGTGAAGTCACGCGAAACGTCGTGTAAGTGCGGTGCCGTGTCTCCGGCAGGCATTCGACCCTCGACCGGCGAGTCAGGAGGCATCGGCATACTGATGTCCACGTTGCGCGATTGGGGATTGTTAGCAATAGACGAACGAGGCGTAGCATGATCATCAAAGCCGGATTTAGGGCAGGGCATATGACGCAGTTGCCCCGGAGCCCACGCAATATAATGCTTTTATGGGGGTCTCCATAAGGCGCTTTTTGGGTAATTTCTTTGGGATCGAAACATTCTTTGACGTAGCTTGAGTGCATCGTTATAATGAAAGTTGATGTTCTAAACGAGCAAAATTCGTTTTTTTGCTATTAAGATCAGTTTATGGAATGTATGAAGGAGTAAGAACTATTAAGATACGATACCCGACCAATCACTGCCCAGGGGCCTCCAGTCGTAAGACCGGCGTTGATGGTCGTACACATGAGCACACACACACACCTGTATACCCATGAACGCACACATCCTTGCACGTGCGAACATATTAGTAATCTAACTATAACGGGTGTAGCGTACGTAGGTGGGCCTGCTAACGTTTTCCTCGTAGATGCGTTGCCTCCCGGGCGCCAAATTTTCACGGGTTCGTATACGATGACTCGAAAGAAAAGTAACGATGTTCTTTTTTCGAAATCCCCCGGGCTTAAAGGATTTTACCGGTTAATGGTAGATACTTAGACGATTTTTCTCAAAGTTACGCGTGTTTTCTACGATTGTTCCTAGCTACGTAAATCGTCCACCCGTCAGTCGCGGACGTTCATAGCTTGTGAACAACGTTCCGAAATTTACGTTATTTTATCAAACATCAGTTACGAATACTTTGGGAAATTGTCTTTCGCGTCTCTGTGTGTGTAGCGGATCCAGACAGGGCAGTCTGGGAGACACTCCAATTACATCCCCTGAGGCTCAGCAAAATACCAACCTCGAGTCTTGCCAAAATAGCAACTATTTTTGCCAAAAAATATCAACACTTGAAGGTCTTAGTAACCCAACGTACACATACACGCACGCACGCACGCACGCACGCACGCACGCACACTCACACACCCACCCACACACACACACGCGCGCTCACCTTATATTTAGACGACTCCCCGCTAGCCAACCAACCAATATATAGATACACTAACCCCGTCATTTGAATGTGCCACATTACCATTCCCCGTCTTGTTTACAAAGCTGTCCCTGACGCCATTGGTACGTCATCACAGTCAAGTCTGACCATTGCAACGTCATCGCCTGATGTACTGACCACTGCCACACTCAGATCGCAGCCCATATTTTCGCTGAAGCGACGACAAGTTCCGGGATAATCAGCAGATCACTTTCGAATAATCATTTTCAAAGTGGTTCGAGTTCGGACCGATGGAAGCCGCGAAGGAAACAAGTCCTGGCTCAGACAGCTAACGGTCATGACCAGATAGTTCAATGACATGCCTTCTTTCAGCGAAGAAATCGTATCTATCATAAATAAATACGCCAACTATTGCGTAAACATTGTCTTAGACAGATGATCGTTGCTAACCCGAGCCTCTATGTTTACCAGTTGGGTCAACACGTGCGTCGACCAGACAATGATGTCTAGGGCGGCATGAGTGAAGGTTGACGAACGACCGAAGGACCTGCATCATCGCTAGCTTACGTCGGCCCTTGGAGCAATACGCCAAAGGCAACAGTCATCACCATTTCAATATTTTGATATTCAACTCGTTCAAAGTGGCGCCCTATGTAGGGTGGCTCACAACGCACGACTTTCCATATTTTCCGATATGCTATAAAGCTAATACGCAAGTAAAGAACCTTAAATTTGTGTTTGTTGAAATACATCGCCGCCAATTGGTAGATCAGATCACGGACAGAGGCGACTCAGCCTCGTCACCTGGGAAGAGATACGGCTAAATTGTGCGAAACAAGTTTGCGTATCAATATATATGTACTTCTCTCATTCAGTTGTGCATATTACATTCGACAAGGGTGAGTGTAATTGTAGGGGTTTATAAACTCAAGAGGGTACAATTTGTGGTTTGAAGGGCGTGCAGTTGAACGTCTGAAGACGCACCTTTAAAAAAACCACGCCCCTGACCTGCTCATCCTTTCGCAATCAAACTACATCGGATGTCGCTCGTCTATCGCCTGGCGGGGAGTCGATGAATCAGCCAGACGCTGTTTGCATAAGTGGAACGGAACTAACGCCATACCAGCCGACACTGGATCGGCACTGCCCGTGTGCACTCCCATTTGCCTAACAATGTAACGCTACACCAATTAAGCGTATTTAGGAAGAACGAAGGCCACGCAGGTGTAAAAGAATCATGTTGATGTGATTCCGGTCGAGTCATTAACTATGTTTGCGCCTCTAGAATTCCCTGACACTGGGTATCAAAGCAAGGGGAGATCTGGCGCACCAACACAACCTTCAGGAGAGAGAGATAGTTTACTACTTTCACGCACTGTATATATACTATTCGGGTTTAGGCCAACCAGATCAAACGTAATTTGTGAGTTCATGACGGTTGCCAAATAAACGCTATTTGATGCTGAGGTGTCGTAAAACGTTTGTATACCAACATCCCGGCTGACTACCAGGTGTTGCACAGCAATAACTATTAGAAATATAGGTTACAATCAAATGCATATTTAAACAAGCAAAAAGTCCATAATATTGAAATCCATATTTTACTTTAAAACGTCGTTCCATGAAAGTTTTTACTTATTAATAACGTGCGTGCGTTTGTCCTTACTGGCGCATATATATTTTATCATAGACGCATATTCATGAAATTTCATGTCGAAAACCTTTTTTGATCAATATCATACTATCAGTTGTTTATAAAAATTCCGTGTCGGAATCCTTTTTGGTAAATGACCGATTTAGTATCAGTCGTTTGATTCAAAACGCAGGCTCATCAGCCAGATACTTACCATTTATGCGGTGCATTTTGTAAAACATTTTTACTTCAAGCCTCCGTGAGATATGCAGCGTGTGATATTGTATAGGTATAGTCTTCGCTCATTAATTGTAGCGTGGCTGAATTCTTCCCTGGGACATCTAGATGGTGTTCGAATAAACAAGTCTGCTGTAAGTGTAAAGCACTTTGCACGACTAGTCCCAATGACTGGATAGCGGCCTGTATAAGAACGTATTTTTATTATTAATATTGAAAACTAAATTCGTTGTTTCCGAACCAATGTGGCTATTTATATAGGTTTCACTGGCGGGAGACGTCTATAGCGAGGTGGGCAACCTCTCACTGATCATCATCGCCCTTCGCATCGAAATGCAGGAAGCGAATATCACAAACACTTGATGAATCAAGATGAAAATTGTTAGGACATCACTGGGTAGACACATTACATGACATAATTGATCGTTGCGAGCTGTAATATATCTTAACAGACAATGACATTAATCTTTCTGAACCATAAAAACGACGACCCGTGGTTGGGATGAATAATTCAG
Source organism: Paraescarpia echinospica (assembly GCA_020002185.1). Lineage (NCBI taxonomy): Eukaryota > Metazoa > Annelida > Polychaeta > Sabellida > Siboglinidae > Paraescarpia > Paraescarpia echinospica. The sequence goes on from CM034536.1 coordinate 50,198,802, forward strand.
CCGCAACGAACTCTGTCGATAGGTAGACAGGTTCATGATGTAAGTTGGTATATGGCAGCTACTTCAATGATCGTGGTGAGCATATTGTGAGTAGGCTTCCGTCCATCTAACAATGTTGTTTAGCCGTTAAAATCAAAGTCCCGGGTCGTTTAGATGCCGAGGTATTGGCAAATATAGCCTAATGTTTTAAAAGGTGGCCATTTAAAAAATGCAAATGAAAACATTGGTTTTCTGGTTCGTTAAGCCATAATAGTTCTAACAATATTTACTTTTGCTAATCTTCACGTATACAAACGTTAACGAACCACTAACTGTTTACATGGCAAACCTGAGTAAGAATTGTCATAATTATCAAAACAGGAAGATGAAAATCTGGAACGGTCAAGCCAACGTTGGTAACAATTAGATGGTTCTTAATATCCGGTTTCATTAGCGCACGCCAATGCTAGTTTGTGTAGATATTAGGCCAGCACAGAAGCCGCACAGCAGACGTTGAGTGGATTGGTCTTCGCGCCCCTATACGATAATACCTACTCTAACCAGGTAATGAATTCTCTCTGGGGTCAGAACGCCCGAACCAAACCGGAAATTGGGCATTTGTTGAAACTCCGCAGCATTAATTAGTTTTATCTAATCAGAATCATTCCTTTCGCTTGCTGCAAATGTCCACTATACCAGTCTTGGCTGCTGATGATTTATAACCTCAAACTTATATTAATGTACACGGCTTTTCAATATAATAAACATTCCATACTATCTTACACGTACCGGTGGAGCAGCATACTATTCGTTTACTATCTCGTATAGGAAAACGGTTCTTTAGAAAAGCAGACTATATAAAAAAAACTATAACTAAATAACTCTAAGTAACTATCATTTCCTTTTCCGAGATACGTCGCCAATTGGTAGATCAGAGAACAACAGTCCAATTTAACGAACATAACAAGAGGCCAGTGGATTTGGGCGCCTCTGAGCCTGAGGAGATACACCTACAATACACCGATGATAGCGTATCAATACATGTGAATATGTGATTTCGTATCAAGTGCCGAATGCAGTGATGTTATCGCCGTCAGATCGGTGAGCATAGAAACCACAGTGAACCAATATCACTATCTCAGTAGAAACACTTTCCAATATGAAATAATCTATCATCGTTCTCAGTCGTATTTGCACCGAGTGGGATAATAGCGTAGTTGGATGTCAAACACACTGGTCTGGGTAACCCAGGGCTGCACAAGAAAATGTTACACGATTGTTATGAAATAACCCACCGTTATTAAAGAAATCGATGGGTCGGAACGACATTGCGAAATCAACAAACGACGCACTTGTGTTGGTAACCAATCATAGATTGAAGCAGCAACATTGTGCCAATGTCAAAACAAAACACAAATTTTCGGAAACAGTTCATTCACGCTTATTCAAGCAGTGAGACGTTGCGACCTGTGTGATCTGTCCGAGAGTTCTAGCAGTGCTCTAACGACGGAAATTGCGACTGCAGTAGATGTCGTTGACGTCGATGGGAACTATAGTTCACGTCACGCTGTTGTATTTATTATTAATAAGTAAAATAATTTCCAGTAAGTGCTGACGCATTTGCATGGGACACTAATATCAGTTGCGACAGACTTATATTAGTAATTTGTATTAGATATATTAGTAGAAAAGTGAGTCAATTTGCTCAGAACCCAAACTTATTTTCGATTTGAACATACGAGTTAAGTGCTGCCACTATCGGCTTGGTCCGTACTTGCTTGCGTGTGTGGTTTACCAGATGACCGTAAATGTCCTTGTTTGGCTAGACCACTCTGCGTGGACATCATTAGCGGCTACTTACGCTACTTACGAAACTCGATATTTGAGGCATGCCTTGCATTCAGATTCCTCTGTGCAGGTGTGCGGCGTGTTTGTTGCATTTCGAATCCTAATATTTTAGTCACCTTCGACGCAATATATTTGTCTCCCCTAGATGTCACAGAGGCGCAATTAATTAGTTGAAAGGGACAAGACGACGCCTCCTGTCTATATGTAAATGTTTCCATAATTAGACGATTACAGCATTCGCCGTATACTGTGGCCCTCACCGATACGATGAATTCTGATTATCTCCGTACTCTCAATGACTTGAGTAGTATTTATATGAAGCCATAACATATCACTTTCTTATCAAATAACAAACAACGAATGATGGAAAATTTGTCAAAGCAAAAAAAACATCATAACTCCACCCGTGCGTCGGTGTGTCGATGTATCGATGTGTCGGTGTGTGTGTGTGTGCGCGCGCGCGCATGTGTGTGCGTGCGTGCGTGCCTGAGTGTGCCGTGTGCGTGTGTATATGTGTATGTGTGCGTGTGTCCGTCCGTCCGTGCATGTGCGCTTGCTGCGTGTGTGTACGTGTCCTTGTATGCGTGCGTGCGTGCGTGCGTGCGAGCAAACCTATGTGCGTGGGTGTATGTGTGTGTTGTCGTCCAAGACCAGATTAAATAAGATCCCCTGCCCGCTGGAGCACCGTCACATCACTCGACACGGAAACGAGATATTGCTTATTCTGCCGGTCAAGTACCTTCGTCGTACTTTTGATGCACAGCATTACTATAAATCCAATCTTAATGGATAATTCACTGGTCTTCTCGAATTATCCGTGTCGATTTGATAGACGGTGTATATCTCCGACATGTTGTGGTAAAGGCGAGTAACAGGGGAAGTTTGTATAGACTGCCTTCTTATGACCTTTGCATGCATACGTACACACACGCACACACCCTCACACGCACGTACGCGTATGGAAATTACACTGTTCCTCAACCAGTGTGCTTGGTGTGCGTGTATCTCTTGCCTCTTCCATTGCCGTTGCCAGATCAACATGATAAGTGATACCTAGTGTATTCCCAAATAATTCAACATGGTGTCTGTCCTAAAGTATAAAACATGACTTAAGGTGATTATACGTGAGCTTCTATGTATACATACAAATTGAATTCATAATAACAATAACAATAATAAGAAGAATCAGAACTAGATGATCGAAGCTGGATAGGTTTTTTTACAGGAGTAAGCAGTGAATGCAAATAAAATGATTGCATTGTAATGGTACAGATCTTAAGTATTATACGAGGAAGCCAATGCAAAAAAGTGGTACAGAGCGAGAAAAACGAGGAGATCTAACTACCCTTGCCAGACAATTAATTTTGGACACGTTGAAGTTTTGTAATATCCTTGCTAGCGATAGTATAAAGGAGGGCATTGCAATAGTCAAGTCTGCTGCTAACAAGCGCTGTTGGAATAGTTTAGCAACAGAAAATGACATATACCGGCGAATACGGCGAAGATCACGAATATTATAAAAACAGCAGCGACACGTTTGAGATATGTGTTGTCAGGAATTGAAGTTACTATCAAAGATCACTCCTAGATTCCGCATCGAGGTTGCTGGCGTGATATGCTGATTCAAAATAAGCGTAGGGAAAAACAAAGTTTACTACGCTGCAATGGATTGCCAATAATGATCAATTCAATTTTATTTGCATATACTTTCAATTTGTTGCCAGTCATCCAGTGGAAGATATCTTGGAGGCAATCACTAAGTTGGTTAAGGGAGCGATTTGTATCCGGAGTAGCCAACGATATGTAGATCTGAGTATCATCGGTATAAATATGATGATCCAAGTTATGTTTTTGTATAACATAGCTTAGTGGCGTGGTGTAAATAATAAAAAGCAAAGGCCCAAGAACAGAACCCTGGGGAACACCAAATAAAGTCGGCAGTGCAGCCGAAAAGCAGTTCCCAAATCTTAGTGGTTTGGTATCTATCAGTTAGGTACGATGAAAACCAGCTCAGAGCTGTGCCAAATATGCCGTACCACTTTAATAAGCGTCAGATGAGAATGTTGTGATCAATCGTGTCAAAAGCGGCAGAGAGATCTAGCAAGGTAAGTGCAGTCACTTTACCATTATTAAATTTAAAGTTAATGTCATTGTGAACCTTTGAGAGGGCAGTCTCTGTTGAATGAAACTGTCTATTTGCTGATTGTGACACATTAGTTAAAACATTTGTGGTAATGTGAGACCTTAGACGACTTTATACAATCGTTTCTAGTATTTTGGAAATAAAGCTGAGGTTAGAAATAGGTCCATAACTGTTTAGGTCTTGTTTAGGCAGAGATGACTTCTTAAGAAGTGGACTTACATGGGCCTATTTGAAATCATCAGGAAAGCAGCCAGAGCGAAGTGATGCATTTATACTATTTGTTATAGGTCCAATTAATGTATCGAGACGTGCTTTTAGTAGTACTGTTGGAAATGGATCAAGTTCACAAGATTTATTTAGGGAGGACAAAATTATTTGTCTAACTCCTTCAATTGTTGCAGGTTCAAATGATACAAGTAGAGAATTTACTTGTGGAAAGTCAACAGTGACATTACTTAAAGTATGACCTGAGAAAGCAGAACGAATAAACTGATTTTATTATGTAAAAAAATGACTAGAGAACGAGTCCCATAGAGACTTAATTGATACATGATCAGGTAGCGATGGAACAGGCCAGGCCGTCTATGTAGAATGTTACTGATGCAGTTCCAAAACTGACGCATATTATCAGTCTCATTTATGACCATATTTGTATAATACTCTGATTTAGCTTTGGCCATTTGTCTGTTACAGAGGTGACATTGCTTAGAATAGCGCGACCTGTCTACATGCGAGGGTGACTTGCGCCATACACGCTCTAAACAACGACGACGCCTTTTAGATAGTATAATTTCGGAAGTCATCCATGGAGCCGGTGGCCTTTCTGACACACACTTGGATTTCATAGGTGCAAGTTTGTTAAGTAATGCATTGAGTACATGACAGTATTGTTTTGTATAAGTCAGATAGATGTTCTTTTGGATCTGTGATATGGTCAGATTTAAGGATATCAGTTAAGGCTGTAATGTCAATCCTATAAATGGTTCTGCAAGACACATTGTGTTTCAACTTTAATGGAGATATAGAAACGTTAACATTAGCAATGACAGTATGGTGGTCTGATAACCCATCTAAAACAGTAGGTGTTTGGGTATTATTACAAGTCGAACGGGTTATGAAGAGTTCAAGCCAATGGCCATGTATGTGTCGAAAAGGTAACATGTTGTTTCAAATCAAATGATGCCAGAATATCATCAAACGTAGTTGTAGTTGTAGAAGGTATATCCCAATGAAAGAAGACAATTTTCTGGGTGTCCTGGAGGGCGATAGATACAAACAAAGTATGCGGAGAAAGAAGAATCTGAAATTTCAGCACAGATGAATTCAACACTGGAGTATTCAGGATTGAAATGTAATTTAACTTTGAACTGATGTGATATAAGAAAGCCAACACCACCACCATGTCCGACTAAACGTGGTCGATGGTGAAAGGTGTAACCAGAAGGAAAAACGTCAACAAAACATGCAGCTGTATCATGTGGTCTGAGCCAGGTCTCAGTTACATCAAGGATACCGATTTTTTTCTTTGAAATCAATAACTCACAAAGTGAGGCTGTCTTATCTCGAACAGATCGAACATTTGTAGTGGCCACCCGAATGTTTCGTCTAACAGCTGGCCCAGGAATCAGACTTACATCTCCTGCTAGTAATATACTTATTTCTAATTTCAATGTTGGCGTAGAGCGGGGGATTGGCAGTAACTTTCTATTATAACAAACATGAAGACATGGCAGGCTATGCAAAATTGACATAGACTGATGTATTCTAGCATGATTGGGAAAAAAGCACATTAAAATGATTAGACGTCAATGGTATGCATAAAACAAAATATGTATCCCTGATGGCAACAGAGCAGGACAAGCAGAAAACACCCAATAAGAATAATGGTGACATAATTATGTCAGACTATTATCATATTCAGTAGAAATTAATAGAGCAAAAACATGTAGCCACAACACGTAAATACAGTTGCTTAGCCATGGGTAATAATTAACAAGAAAAAATGTAATTATTTATTGTTTAAGCCAAAACTATTTCTAAATAATAAGAAAATAAAAGCAAAACTATATTATCCAAATTGCATGCAGTCTGTGTTAACAGAACAGCCAGAACAAGTGTAAATTAGTGGACACAAAATGTTGGTTAAAGGATATTAATAAAATGATAGATATTATAATTTTTACCTGGGGCAACTCCAAGAGCTACAACGTCTCCGAATAGCCTTGTTAGTAAAAAGCTTTAGGGCATATTATCCGACTCACCATCAACCCAAACAACGCTTCAATTTGTATAGATAATAATAATAAAAATACGAGAGAACAATATGGACTTTAGGCCGTTGACGTTGTTATGTTAACAACAAGGCACAAGCCAAATATTAAACCAATAACAACAAATTAGTAATTATGGCCACGCAATCAAGCTCTAGTAAATAAACATATACAAAACACTAAAACAGTTATATACATAATATAATCAGAACTGATTATGCATAATTTACCAATGTTACAAAAGCAGACAAACAAAAAGGGACAGCTGCACATTCGTATCTGTCAAATGGGCGATAATACAGTAAGTTAACGTTTTATGCAACCTAAGCCAAAACAGAGCTAAAATACTTAACCGGCTATATAAACCAGTATAAAACTACCTAACTACATAAAAGCTATTTCAAAAGACATATATAACAAAAACAAAACTGTGTAAACACCAGAATACAACATTTTTGAATTTAAGGTACCGCCCCCTAACTATTCATGAATCCTAAACCCGGTCAAGGGGGAAAAGAAGCCTAGAGCATCTGTGTTATATGAGATGGGTCCAAGGAAGTTAACAACTGCATTACCGGCCTTTCCGAGGGCATCGTGCAACAACCGGTTGACAACATTGCCACACCCCTGACGTCAGAGACGAGGGGCATCAAATCCGCGCTCCTTATATCTAAACACGTTCACCGTCAAACTCGGCTGCTGTCAATTTGATGTCACAAAAACATGAAGTCGGCAACGTAAACAGTCAAAACATCGGTAACATTAAAGGGATCGAGTCAGTTCATCAGTCCGGAATTAGCGGATGAAGTATTTTGTCATAGGAAATATGCGGTGTTGAACGTGGGAATATGGGACATCGTTGGACAGCAAAGGGTATTGTTAACTTACCCCGAATCGGCCTTGTTTTGAAACTGGATGTTTTGTTTACTATTTGAGCATGCTCTGGGGTGGTACCTTCCAACTTGCGAACGTCATGACGGGCTTACTAAACACAATTTGGCGGGCAGTATACCTTCAACATAGTTAGTATCATCTTAAGAACATGATATTAATTAATAAATGAAAATCTAGGAAGAAACTGCTTCCTCTTAACAAGATCCACTAGTCTGGTGACGTTATCCGCGGCACAGTTAGAGAAAGGAGAAAGAGACCGAGCACGACTTTGTCAGATAACAAAACAAGTGATAACATTCGATTATCTACCCATCTACTACCTGGACTGAAAGACTTCTCGATTCGCTGGTGGGTTACTGACTGCAATAGATGAAGTGTTCGGACTCCTCTGCAAAGTGTATACATAACTACTGCAGATGTTGTTCACAGTCCTCTAATTGGATACAACAAAGCATTCGATTTTACGAACCATTCCGTATCGCTCCACAATTTGGCTAACAATGACGTCAAGGGAGTTGTCAGTCGATATCTCGCCCCCCTACAGACGCGACCAAAACAACATGTTTAATAACAGAAACGACATCATAGGACGATTGTGTCATGCATTCAAAATTAATAATTACACTGCAGACTTCGTGGTCCACATATATAACCGCAAATCAAAATTTAATGTGTTTATGGCGACATCGCGAGGATGTACGCTCTCCGTCTCATGCCAGTCGCCCGCACGATCCCATAGTAATCATTCTGCTACGAAGAAGCAGCATTCTAATTAACTTGGATTGCGATAAAAACTAATGAGATGCTTATTAATTTTACGTTGAAATCTGTAACCCTACACACTGTCGGGTAAGAAATACGAGTGGAGCGCGTATTTCTAGACCAGAATGTGTTTGCATGACAACATCGTCTATTGGGAAATAACTGAGTCAGAACGGTCTACGATTTCAGAATATTAATGTGAGCATGATTTATGAACGGCGTCTTCAAAATCGAACCAGCCGCCGTCGCTAGATCCCACTGGAGTATTGCTATATGATGTAACACTTGGAATTTTTGACCAGCAGTTATGTAACATTGTTTTTGAGATAAGATCGTTGGTTATCTTACCGATGTTGGTGACCTTCCCGATGTCTCTTACAACTTTATTAGCTGACCGATTATGTTTCAACGCCCGGCGTTAGAAATATGTAAGACATTTTAATGTCCGTTCTGATTGCTGACTGTAAATGTCACCGCATCATAATATTGCCTTCTAAACCTAATGCCTTCGTGTCACCGCAGCACGTATGCAACACATAAACGTACGCATATCCAGATCATGAACACTCACTGTTTTTAAGTCTTCGGGCATAGTCTTAGAATCAATTTATATAAAATGATATAAAACAAAAGTAGGTACCTAATGGTTTTTTAATTAAATATATAGTATTGTTGAAACGTTTCGAATCATACGTGTAACACTCACTGCACATGTGTAATTATCTTCAAGCCAGGCTATTTGTATATGTCCTGCCCTATATACACCAGCATGGTCACATTGAAGGAACAATACGTACTACGATTTTTCTAAGCTATTACAGTGATGCAGCAGGCGAAATTGCGTTAAATTAGATCGCATTTGCGACTTGAAAGCTCTTCAGTATGTATACGTGTCAGTTCCCACTCGTTAGCCTTTCTTCTTGCGTTTCATTCCTTCACATCGCTTGACCGGATGTCTATCTTCGTCGTGCATGATCGAACTGTACACTCGTGGACACCACTTTGCAAAATAATATAATATCTCGCGTTATAACACGTGTTGAACTAACGCTAGAACAACTGTCCAAGGTTAGATACCGCTGGAGATGGACACATGCAGCGCTGGATTTAGGATTGTGGGGGCCCCTGTGCAGTGGATGATTGGTCATCCTAGCAAAATATTTCTCCCTCCTCCCTATCCACTAGAACAAGGACTTCACAGCACAGCACAACACAAGTATTTCATTTAGAACAAAACTCTGCATCATATATGAATTTTATTTCCGAATATGTAACTTCCATAGTCACCCGCTAGTCTGTCAGTTGTCATTCGTTCACGTAGAGTCACAACAGACTTTTCATCACCTGCATTTATTTGACCCCCCAAATGCATGGGGCCATGACTCAAAACAGGGGCCCCATAAAATATTCTGTGGGGGAACATGGCCAACTGCCCCATCTGGCCTGTCTTAAATCCGACATTGTATACGTGGGTGGACAGTGACGTGGATTGTTTGCGGCATCTTCCAGACGAATGGACATGAAACAGCTAAGACACGCTGACGAACAGCCAGCCTTAGAGGACAAGACTCCAATTTCCAGTTCGTCATCGTATAGATTTACATGCTGGTCCCACGTGCCTCGGCGGATCTCTAGGTGGTATATGGATCTCTAGGTGGTATTTGGATCGACTCACCGCAACTACATGTTTTATGTCATCTGAATAGCCCCACTTCCGCGTATCGGCTTTGATCATTCTACTCTTCTTCTCCCTCCTAGCAACTTCCACAGATGGTCGAGTCGTTCTCTGCACCATCTGGCTGTCGTTCAGTAGCAGCAATGCGTACCCTGTCGCTCTGGCTTATTGCATTATGAAGTGTGTTGCTCATTTCATGTGGACCGACGAGTGGTTCATTCGTTGTCGCGAATCTCTTATGTGACGTCAGACGGCAGCCAGTAGCGTCGTTGTCGTGTGGTAGACAGTTTCCATCTTCGATGAGCGGCGGTCGTTCCATCTGCTTGTAATTGCTCTACTCGTGTCGGGTGTGGGACCACGACGAACAAGTATTCGCATGACTTGGTTATTTCGTAAATTAATGGTGCTTCACCACAGGCAGAAATCAATCAGTGATATCCATCTTCTTCGCACGATCCCATATCTTCTGTATAGGGTTGTGAAAGTGGGATACATACCTACGTCAGACATTGTAATATAACTATATGAAATCCGATTGGTGATGACGTGAAATGTACGGACTCCTCTGCAAAATCCGGATTCAACGAGCTAGATTTTCAAGCTACACTTCAACTGATCAGCAAGTTTGACAATTATGCATTTGGAAAGAGAATGTATACAAAATAATTAATGCGACATGCGTTGGGAAAGTTCGTGTTACATGAACCAGACGTCCCGTAAAGGAAGCCAACGACAACATCGTACGAGTTGGAATGGTTTCAAAGCTTCAATCCAATCTGTGGAGGCTTACGTGCAGTTACTCGCGCCGACACACACACACTCACTCACACACATACGCACGCATGCACGCACACGCACACGCACGCCCGCACACACACGCACGCACGCACTCACGCACTCACGCACATACAGGCGCACGCACACGCTCGCGCATATACACATACATACACACGCACAAACACACACACAAACACACAAACATAGACACGCACACACATAGACACACACACACACACACACACACACACACACACACACACACACACACACACACACACACATACACACACACTCTCTCTCTCTCTCTCACACGCACACGCACACACAGACACACACTATATATATATATATATACATCTCTCTCTCACACACACATACACACACACTCTCTCTCTCTCTCTCTCTCTCTCTCACACACACACACACACACACACACACACACACACACACACACACACACACACACACGCACGCACGCACGCACGCACGCACGCACGCTCGCGCGCGCGCGGCATGAACGCCTCTGTGCCGTGGGATGTTTCTGCAAGGCCAGTGGATCGGATTACATGGTCGCACCATCTCAGTTTTCGTTTTCTTACTGCAGACAGGGTATCCTAATGTTAGGGTTCATGTTCTAGTTAGACTTCCTGTTTGGTTACGAAGAAAAGTGCAGTGTATTTTTTAGAAATGCTTTTTTTTTATACAAAATTCACATGCTGTGACATAAGTGCATTTGAGTAGGCAGATTTTCATGTGTGATTGTAGAAGGTGTTGACTGTAAAATGGTGGATTTCTAGATGATTTGAATAAGCGGAAGGATATTTGGCAGCAATTTGCCTGTGTGACCTGTTTGCGGAGTAATGCTTGCCGGCATTTGTAAATATTGACGGGTGTCACACAAACATGCATTTTACGAGAGCTAGAAGTATGTAATTTTTGTTAAAATCTATCAGCATGTCAATGAGATGATGATAACAGCAGGTGAGAAGTTTAAGAAATTTTGCAGGTCACGTTTTCTTATAATCAGACAAAACGTTAACATGGTCGCCCATGGGAAAACCATCTATATATTTACCCCGTTGCCGATATTTCGGATTACATTACCTACTTTATCTTTTGTGATATCACATTGAAAGAAGGCGAGCTTGATGGTGAACACCAGTAGAAGACGCGGCGAACACAAAAGTTGCACACAAAGCACACTAGTTGAGGAAAACATTGAATTTTTATACGCGTATGTTTATGTTTGAGTCCCGGACCGGGCAGGTGTGGCACCTGTTGTGTAAAAGCCAGGCTCTCAACATTGGGGACTGTGTGTCCCTCGTCACTCGAAGATCACGTTAATTCGGTCCCGTCTTAATTTGGAACGTAAAAGGCCGACAGATGATATGCACCCTGGCAGTGACCACCGTCAGCGCCAGCACAGAAAGGTCGGCTTGTTCTGAAAAGGGCTGACTAGTTGAATGAGACCTTATAAGACCATTATATTTTAACCACACACTATATATATATATATGTATATATGAAGTATATATATATATATATATGTATATATATATATATATATATATATGTATATATATATATATATATATATATATGATATATATATATATATATAATATATAATATGATATATATATATATATATATACACACACACATATATATATATATATACATACTAATTTAATCCATCAAGGCTGCAACGTCCGGAAATGGATAAGCAAATCCATCCATACAGTCAGTTAATAGAACGTTGCCGAATGCTGGCAACATCTAGAACTAGAGCAGCCTGAACGCCACAATAGCAGACTTCTGCAATAGACCACACCATAAAAGCCTATCCGAATTGCACCTGCACATATACATTCTTCTGTACTCTTGCCAACGATCTTAAACTTAAACGGGTGATGAGTTGACTTTTGGATACGGAGGTGAGCGACGTCTTAAACATGCAGAAAGAACACTTTGCGTAGCAAATCGAGTTCAGACGCAATGAGACATGTTCTTATCTACACAATCTGCATTTCTCTAGCAATTCGTAAACCAAACAAAATGCTAGTCATCCACATATTTCAACCACTGTCTATACTGTATCCGCATATTGTCACCACTGTCTCTTCTTGTGCTCAATGATATAACGATGTGAAGTGAACTGAGATAATGAATAGACAACATACTATAACTTCGTTTGGCCATGGTTCTGGCCCTCACCATCAGCGTAGATAGGCAGGAACAACAAAGCGGGATGTATGGATACCATGCTCTGCTTGCAAGCGGATTCAATAAACGAAAGAACAACGTGCTGTCGATATCGACATTACTGAAAAACCTAACAACACAAAACATGATCGATACTCTTTCACTTAACACTTATTCGATTTTTCTTTGCTTTTTATAATGTAAATTTTTATCCTACAACATTCCACCAATTATTCCTATATGCCTCTGACGTTTGCATCAACGAGCCATTGACGTGCATGTTACGGTCCATTGATTCGCTTCTCTAGAATGGTCATGGTCCGGACCTTCACATAATGGTCATGTCCCATACCGTCCATGTTTTAGAACTTAATTACTGTCCATCGCTCAATGTCAACGGCTTTTGTACCCATGAATGGTAACCGTCAACAAGCAACGACAAACGTCGTTAGCGTAACAAGAGTCGATCTGGTTGAAATATGCAATGTCTGTTTTCAACAGAACTTACCTAAATGAAATGTGGGGCCAGTGTCGCGTTTCAGCAGTAACATGATTAAAACGTCAACAGGAAATGTGGAATTTCCTTTATGACGTCACGACGAATTTCGCGTCAGAACGTATGCACGACTGTCTTATCGCGTATTACGACTAATGTTACTCGACTACTAGCTGTGAGAGAGAGAGAGAGAGAGAGAGAGAGAGAGAGAGAGGGGGGGAGAGAGAGGGAGAGGGAGAGGGAGGAGAGGGAGAGGAGAGGAGAGGGGAGGGAGGAGAGGGAGAGGGAGGGAGAGGAGAGGAGAGGGAGGAGGGAGAGGAGAGGAGAGGAGAGGGAGAGGGAGGAGGGAGAGGAGAGGGAGAGGGAGAGGAGAGGGAGGGAGAGGAGGGAGAGGAGAGGAGAGGAGAGGGAGAGGAGAGGGAGGAGAGGAGAGGGAGAGGGAGAGGAGAGGAGAGGGAGAGGGAGAGGGAGAGGAGAGGAGAGGAGAGGGAGAGGAGAGGAGAGGAGAGGGAGAGGAGGGAGAGGGAGGAGAGGAGAGGAGAGAGGGAGAGGAGAGGAGAGGAGGAGGAGGCAGGAGAGGAGAGAGGGAGAGGAGGAGGGAGAGGGCGGAGAGGAGAGGAGAGGAGAGGAGAGGGAGAGGAGAGGAGATGGGAGAGGAGAGAGAGGGAGAGGAGAGGAGAGTGGAGGAGGGAGAGGAGAGGAGTGGAAAGAGGAGAGGGAGAGGAGGAGGAGAGGAGAGGAGAGGAGAGGGAGGAGGGAGAGGAGAGGGAGAGGGAGAGGGAGAGTGGGGAGAGGGAGGCTGGAGAGAGAGAGAGAGAGAGAGAGAGAGAGAGAGGTGTTCCTTGGAACAGAAGTAAGTTGTCACGTTTATTTTTATGGTTGCCGGCGCCGTATGTAGAATGCATTAATTTTTTTAGTTTAATTCAAGTGTATATGGAGGTCTTCTGCAGTGTGATCTTCAATCGGCTGAAGACAACAGTTGACCAACAACTTCGAGAGGATCAAGCTGGTTTTCGAAGCGGGAAATCATGCTGTGAACAGATCTTTACATTGCGAAACATCATTCAGCAAAGCAGAGAGACCCAGAAGTCTCTTCAACCTCATTGACTTTAAGAAGGCTTTCGACAGTGTGCACCGAGAGTCGTTGTGGAAAATCGTGAAACTGTACAGCGTGCCAAACAAATATATAAACATTTTCAAATCGCTATACCGATACACCAGCTGCTGCATCAAGACCAACGATGGCTACACAGACATGTTCGATATAGAGACAGGTGTACGTCAAGGTTGCATCCTGTCCCCTTTCCTCTGTGTTGTTGTTATCGACTTCATCATGAGGAAGACGATGAATGGTCCGAACTTTGGCGTTAAATGGGTAAATACTAGGTTGACAAACTTCACATTGCTGATGACATGGCACTGCAAGAGATCCTGCACACGCCAAAGATCCTGCAAGAGGTCAACAATAATTTGAACAATAACAAGGTCGGATTACGGATCAGCTGCGAGAAGACAAAAATATTGTCAGTTGGTAATGGACCTGACCCATACATTGCGATCGGTCAGCATGACCTGTAGTGCGTCAAGAACTTCCCCTACATGGGAAGCTACATCTCTAGCGAGGGTGACGCGGAAGTAGATGTGGCATTCTAATAAAATATATATCATCTACCGTCTATCGGAAAGATTAAACTAATTATTATTTGTCAGGGTTTTTAGTTCGCATTCGGCAACTAATAGTTGCCAACTATACACCGCTGCCAGTGTATTCGGGTCCTCGTTCACATTACAAATCGTAATATAGGATACTTGACCATAGTATACCCAATTTCCAAAAAAGTACTTACTTATTTACATGCTTGTTTACACAACCTGAAGCAACATAATACGTCCGTCATATTGCATTGCATCTCATTGGTAGGACGGTCTTCACATAATAACAATTATTACAACCTTCAGAACTAGCCCAGGTTTCACCTGTGGAAAATTAGGTTGAGTTCCTAAGCGGGTTAAAACCAGAAAAAACCGTTGTACGGCTATAGGCCGTGTTTTGTTTGATTGTGTGGCAGGCGAACGTTTGATTCCGGCAAAACAATACCTGACACCCAATTGTGAACAACATGACGTGTTTACAGGAACTTTACGGTAACGTTTTTGTTTCATTCAGCAACGACGGTTTTATGGGACCTTTAATGAACGTTCCATGGAGAGAGAAAAAACAGACTAACAAAGCTTCATCTTCTAAGGTGAAACACATATGTATATATATATATATATATATATATACATATATATATATATATATCCTTTTTCGTCTGATGATCGTGTAGTCTGTGTATACGCTACATCAAAACATATTAACCCACGCGAAGCATAACATTGTTAATTAAAGTGTTTAAACAAATACATTTTAGATTGAAACATTCACCGAGGCATTTTAACCCATTGACCAGCTAACCAATAAAAATCGCTGTATATTTTCTTATAATGACGTGGACACCAACGCAACTTTAAATCAACTTTTCCTTAACATTAATATGTGCCGGAAAATATGCCGAAAATCGAGTGAATTTCCGTGCAACGGTATACAACCTCCGTCTATGAACGGGGCGGATCATCGCACGCGTACGTTACGTCTGGAACCAAGATCCTGCCAGCGAACGATAATGGCTACCATCTTGTGTCTAATGAATAAAACACCACGTCAGTGGCCTGCGTGCCACACACGAAAGGTTGTAAGACACGGCTGATGAGATTTTGAAATGTCACCGTTAGTCGTACACTCAAAGGGGGGGTCGTCTGTTCTGTTGGGTAATTATTAACAGGAAGTTCGCCGAATCAGTTCTACTTCGTCCTTGTGGTTTAGTAGTTGGAACCAGGAACTTCATCTAGTATTTGTATATAGACAAGCACATATATGTAACACGCGCTAATTACAGTCAATGGTGTAACAGTAGCAGCAGTAGTAATATGTGTATGCTGTATTTACAATGTCAACATTTCGCGGACGCTACTTTCAAATTACAAAGGCGGTTTTGGGGTTATTAAACGCAATTTTGCGCGGAGTATACCCTCGATATATTTATTATAGTATTAATACAGAGCGTAAATAAATGTTAGTAAAATATGAACTGAGATTGCACTTTTAAGTACATCAGTTATATTAAGAGCCATTACGATTCGAATAACTCACTTGACAAGCGCGGAAGTATCAAATCTGATCGTTCACGTAGTATCGTACTTAAACTATTCTGTTCTGACACCATGTCTGCCCAGTTTTGTTTTAATGAACCTTAACATGAACCTTAACATAAGGGCGTATCATTTCACCGTTCATTAATCTGAATATCACCGTTCTAGATGCAGCGTAAGCATAACCTTCTGGCCGAAACATAAACATAGAAATGGTAACGGTATAAATTATATGAACACACTATGCTTGATTAAAACACATATGGGGTTAACATATCAGCATAGACATAGTGTGTGCGTGCGTGTGACTTACTCTATACTATGAATACGAGTAGTACCGTTGCTGCCTGGACAGTCGACCTTCCACAAAGTCAGGCGGATGACGTCACAACAACACATTGCAAATCCCGGTTCACAAAATACCCTAAGCTTCCTGTGAAGATGTTATAATTAATGATCATCTACGGTCGTGTAATTAGTATCTCTCACGTCTAAGCCCAGGGTGAGATGGCCGACTTGGTTGATGAAGCCGATCTTAATTATTGGCATGTGAAGATTTGTAATTAGCGTGTTGTCTTGTCTTTTCCGTGTCCATGCATTTCGCCCGTCATTAATTACGGACTCTGTCAGATCGTCTGGCCCGAGACGCCGGGCAACATACCCTGGTGGGTCACATATAGATGAATAATAATAATAGTTATTATTATTATAATTATTATTATCATCATCATTATTAGTGGACTTCCGATGAATTAATGACAGGCTTATCAAAGTGCGACCTAGAACCGGTCGATTTAGTGGCAGTCTTGTTAAAACGTGTTAAAGCTTCTTAAATCAGGTTACAAATCTGGCTTAAGAACTGTTTTAAAACTTGTTAAAAAGTAGGCTATGTACAAATTGTGTTAGCATCTGTTTTAAAAAAGTAGATTACAATCTGGTTTAAATTCTGGTTTAAAATATGGTGTAAAATGTGGTTTACAGTCTGATTTTATAATATCTTTATCAAAGTTAATTGTGTTAAATAAATTACAAGTTTAAAAGGACGCAACCCGGAACAATTCGCATACGTACAGCCGGAGATCGACATATTTAGGCTTCTGCTGATTTTCGAGTCGCTTTTCTTGCATAACCTTTTTCCACTTCTTGCTGGGCAGATGGACATCTCATTGCATGATTAATACAGTTAACCTGTTTCAAATTGCCAACCTCGGTGATAGACGGGGAAATCGTTGTCTTTCGTCGATTCCAAATAGTTCCCGCGCGCATTTCAACTAAACATAGCATCTTCCCTTGATTACACGATTCACGTTCTTTTTCAGGTAAATACGACGGATATTGTGATACGGTTTCTGAGAACACGTACGCAAGTGGGAACTGCATCATGGTATTGATATCGTATGTCATGTTTAGAATGTATTGAGAGCAAATGCATTAACTCTGGCGAAGTACTCCTTTGCCTTCACGACATTTTAGCATTCGTCAAAGGCGATACCACGACAGTTACATCATGGGAGAACGCAGAACGTTATGTTTAAAGTCGTTGTTGGTGTTACCGTGACGTTAGTACTCTATACCAACCTCTGAATAGATCAATCATGAGATGACCGTCATTGTTAAAACAGGAAATGCAGTGTTCCCTAACATGGTGCAATGCAATTAAAAACGGCTTCTATATCAAATGTGTATTGTTAGTTTCGTATTAAAACGGACGTTTTGTTACTAATGGAAATATGTTGATGTTAATTAGGAAAGTGTATCGCACTGTCTTGTAAGAGACTGGGCACAATACGATGCGTTGTACAAGGGAGAGTAACGTAAATGCAGCAGAGTTGCAGATGGCAATGTTTCGACATCATCGATCCCGTTGGCTTTGAGGAACTGACAATGAAACAAACGTACACGTTCTTCTTCAGTACATCGATGAGTGAGGAGTTGTAATAAAAAGCCCAAGGCTCGTGTTGGTGCTATCCCGAAAGAGGCAGTTAACACATCTGCTTTCAATACGTATCAGAGTTCTCGGTTCAAGACCCTGCACGGTCCACTAGCTGTCAAAACCTGACTCTCAATGTTGGAGACTGAAGAGAGGTCGGCTTGGCGATAATGTTGTGAAACATCTGATTAGTAGGAAGTCGCCTCATAAAGATGAGATATGATAACCTCAACATATGTACAGTTTGGTCATTCATTAAAACGTGCTGAGTTTTGGAAAGAAGAAAGAAGAAGGAAAAAGATGAGAAGAAAAAAAAAGAAAACGAAGAAGTATAAAGAGAAGAAGAACAACAAGAAGATTAATGATAGGAAGAAGACGTAGAAAGAGAAATTAGGGAGAAGAAGGAAGAGAAAAGGTAAAGAAAAATGTATACTATTTTCATGAGAATATTTGAGAGTCATTTGGCTGAGATGTAACACATCGTAATATTGATTGTGAAATCATATCGAACTATCCATATTGTGAACAAACGCATCAATAAAAATATAACGTTATAAATTGGATGATCGTTATGTTCATATAATGTTTATACCAAACATATGCCTGATTGTGTTACCACTCCAAGTGAAGTATAGAAGGTCATTTTAGGCGTTTGGCATATTACTCTGCTGGAATACTCTCCGGCTGCTGGAATACTCTCCGGCTGATGGAATACTCTCCGGCTGATGGAATACTCTCCGGCTGATGGAATACTCTCTGTAGTAACAAGTTTAGTCTCATGTCTACGTGAGAGAGAAAGCGTCACTCGTAAGGAAATGACGTCGGGCCTGAATGCTAGGCGCAGAGCTACGTTGGCACCGCGGCTGACTGAGACGCGTGAGACATCTACATAGTGACACACATGTTCACACACACGCGCACAACATATTCATTCACGCACGCATTCACGCACGTAAGCATACGCGAACACAAATAAACAAATAAACACATGCACGTACGCACGCGATCTCTCTCTCTCTCTCTCTCTCTCTCTCTCACACACACACACACACACACACACTCACACACACACACACACACACACACACACACACACACACACACCCGCACGCACGCACGCGCGAACTAAGGCAGTATCACCGGGTGGGAAAAAATGTGCTGTTTTGGATCGTGACATAGGTTCTATAGGCTGTTACAGCGCGACACGCCTGTACCGTACCTCTCCATTAGAATCCCTAATAATGCACAGCCAAACCAAATAGACGACGTGAACAAAAACTAGATTTCCAACTTACGAAAAAACAAAGTAATGTGTCAAAACAGTGGTCATCAAATATGTTAAATTCGCAGACAAGTAGTAGGTATATACTGTTCTCTGTCAGAAGAGATCAAATGCTAGGATCAATCCAAGCGTGTGGAATGTCGTGTGCAAGGATTTGGCTGAAAACGAATGCTAGACAGACAAAGGTCATGGCTTACAACTACCATTACGTATTAATATCATTACTAGGGATGATTTGAAAGTCCTTTGCTCCTGCGTCAGCACTGCAAGACTAGGAAGGCAATAACATGGAGGACATTCATCCAACTTGGCAAAATGTGGAAGTCTGCCTAATTAGAACTATTCGTGGCTGTGCTCTTCTGCAGACGTGAATCATGAGCAATAATAACAACAATCGAACGACATCTATATGGATTTGCACAAGAAGGCTGCAAATCACGTCGACCATCTACTGGCAACAACAAGTGACAAACATACAGCTCTACAGCGGAGTGGATATAGTTGCAGACATGAGATGCAGGAATGGAGGCTGAGGTTTGATGGCCACAACTCCAGATGGAATGACGAAATGGCATCTAGAACCACCCAGTGGCATCCAACACATGAAAGAGTGTGTCAGGAGAGGCACGCGCTACATTTTTGACTCTCTAAAGAATGATGTAAGACTAGAACCTGGAGAGGTACACATGTGACTGCTATAGGAGGTATAGAGATGTCAGGAAACAGATGGTTGGAACCAGCAGAGTTCAGTACCAGCGGCCGACATGATGAGGATGATGATGATGATGATGATCATCATCATCATCGTTGTTGTTGTGGTGAAGAAGGTGGAGCAGTAGTGTGTGTTCGTGTGTGCATGCGTGCGTGCGTGAATGCATGTGTACGTATGTATGAATGTATATATATATAAAGTATGTATGAATGTATGTACGGTCTATGTATGTATATATGTTTGTATGTACTTGCGTACGTACGCGTGTACATACGTATGTACTTACGTATGTATGTACATGCGTACGCACGGACGTAACTACGTTCGTAGGTTCGTAAGTACGTATGAATGTATGGATATATATATATGTATGTATGTATGTGTGTATGTGTGTATGTATGTATGTATGTATGTAAGTATGTATGTATGTATGCATGTATGCAAGCAAGTATGTATGTATGTATGTATGTGTGTATGTATGTATGTGTGTATGTGTGTATGTGTGTATGTATGTGTGTATGTGTGTATGTATGTATGTATGTATGTGTGTATGAGTGTATGTGTGTATGTATGTATGTATGTATGTATGTATGTATGTATGTATGTATGTATGTATGTATGTATGTATGTATGCATGTATGCATGCAAGTATGTATGTATGTGTGTATGTGTGTATGTATGTATGTATGTATGTATGTATGTATGTATGTATGTATGTATGTATGTATGTATGTATGCATGCATGTATGTATATATGTATGCATGTATGCATGTATGCATGTATGCATGTATGCATGTATGTATGCATGTATGCATGTATGTATGTATGTATGTATGTATGTATGCATGCATGTATGTATATATGTATGCATGTATGCATGTATGTATGTATGTATGCATGTATGTATGTATGTATGTATGTATGTATTCATGTATGTATGCATGTATGCATGTATGCATGTACGCATGTATGCATGTATGTATGTATGCATATATACATACATACATTTGTGTGTGTACTTATTTGCTTGCCAGCAAAAAGCAATTAATGTTCAATCAAACTGCAGTATCTGGCTTCATCTGCATATCCATCCATCTCGTAATTCTTTTTCCCGACATCGCGTCATC
Source organism: Paraescarpia echinospica (assembly GCA_020002185.1). Taxonomy (NCBI): domain Eukaryota; kingdom Metazoa; phylum Annelida; class Polychaeta; order Sabellida; family Siboglinidae; genus Paraescarpia; species Paraescarpia echinospica. The sequence continues at coordinate 50,220,098 of CM034536.1, forward strand.
ATAGCAACGCCGTTGCAGAGATTTTCATCTCGGTTATTGCTATGGAGCACCTAGATCCAAACAAGTATCTGCCCTGAAAGATCGATTAGCGAGTCTGCAAGTTCGTTTTAATAAGCGTCATGTTTCGTGTAGACGTTTTTTCATTAGGTGTGTGTTAATGCAGTTTAGTTACGATCTAGTTTCAATACGTTCTCAGAAACGATATTGCGGATGGAGACGGATTTAAATTCAGCGCCACAATAGTGTTGGGTGGTTAAAGGATAGGTCGACCTGGCGAAAGTTACAATTTCGGTCAGATTGCTGATAACAATTTACTGACCGTTCATAACATTATTGTCGTTCAAATTGGTTTACACACGTTAGCTACTGCATCGAGGCAACTCTAATATCACTGTGAACTGTTGTCCCTCGACATTGTATATTCCCATACGTGATGTAAAATAGGCCTGCATCATACACTAAGTCTCCCTGTAAGCTGATGTTTAGCTTATTAGAGATGGCGTCTACGTTGAAAAGCACTGGAGTAAACCACAAAATAATACATCCGCTGTTATCACCTATTCATCCGCCATAAACAACTATTTGCGGATTGTGTGTTTTGAGTTAACTAAGAGAAAACATTTGCATTGAAGAAGTGAATTGATGTGTTCTGTGTTGGTTAGAGTATTAGATCACTAGAACATTACAACGGAACATAACTCACCATTCCAACTGCTAGAGCGTAAGTCGACATTGGTAAAACAAACGTAAAACATTCAAACTGCGTCGTCCAATAGTCGATCGTGTGCGTACGCACGCACGCGTGCGCGCTATGCGTGCGTGCGTGCATGTATGGAAGTTAGTATAGCAATGATTGTGAAATACTATAATTAAATAATAGGAAATGAAAGTGCATCAAATATGATAATCATTACTAATTGCCCATAAAAATCCAGACACATTTCTCACACATAAAAATCCATCTGGTCGCAAACGCAACATTCGAATGCTTCCCTCGTTTTGTTCATCAGTGTAGTTTCCGTATGTTAAGACATTATTGCCACGGGTTGTGTTTTCGACCTAACGAACACCACATGGTCGCGTGACTCTCATGCCGCCGCCTTCCCGATCCTGACGACATCGCCACCACGAAGACTTTGAAATGAAGCCAAGTGCGACGACGTTCGCCGTCGAGCGAGCAGAAGGTGTGCTTCCGTCCACGCTCAGACGATCACACACAAGCATCGACTACACAGGCCTTCGTTACGCTAAATCCCAACGTGGTTTTTCTCCCATAAAAACCGCCGGCATGAATCGGCGCAGCAAAGGCATGCATCACTGTTTGATGTAACGGACCAAAGCGCTGGCGTGTACATTACTGCCAGAGGTTGCAGTGTGAAAACAAGTATTGCAACTGCTGCGCAACATTTCATGAACTGTAAAGAAACGCGAGAAATGCGAAGATGTGTGTGAAGTTCCAACAACAAGAGTAATGCCGACCGGACAAGACAACAATTCATACATTTGACAACAGCGTCAAACTTACCAAACAACAGAAACACGATGATGATTCTGCTGGAGGCAAATTCCGAATCCATCGCTCTCGTCCACGCAATATTGTCGTTGAAGTGTTATTCCAGTCAGCCCACGCCCGACTAGTAAAGCACCATGCGTCGTGAATCGCAGTCGAATCTGATAAAACGGCAGCGGTTGTAATCGTTGGCGGACCGCGGGCGGTGGTGTCGGTGGCGGGGCGACGGTGGCAGGCTTGCCGCGATAACTCCTCGATCCGACGCGCATTAAAGAAGCTCAAGCCTATGGCTTGATAGACTGTCTGCATGCAATTGGCGCGGCGTAAAACCGTTCAGTGTTGAACAGTTCGACTCTGCCTAGTGCGTGACAGCTGTGAGCGAATAATGGTTAGTTCCGTCAGTGTAAACTGATGCACAATTCATAGATAAATACGTCAAATCGCGGTTATCTCAGGCAGAATAAGTGTATGTTTTGTTTCGAATGTTTGTGCCGAGACTGAGCGTGTTTAAAAGGAAATGCGTTATAAAATATTTAACATGTTTAGTTAGGAATTCGAGTAGTTACATTTGTCACACATCGGTCTACATTGACCAGTGGCGCGGGAACGAAATTCATATTGGGGGGGGAGGGGCTATCGGAGCTTCAGCACCACTAAAAAAGTCGCCGTCGCGCCGCCGCATGTCTTCACATCTTCTTTCACCTTATTACGGCTGTCTCGGTTGGCTCGACTGTGACTGGAATTAAGTTAACATCGAAAGACGGGAGGGGGGGGGGTTCTGTTGGACATTTTTCGCCGCTGCGCCGTTGTAACTTCAGCTTCTCTGCTGTCTCGGCCGTGGACTGATGACATCCGAACAGGGGACAGAACACCATATGTCCGCCCTCCAATTGCACATACTTTTCACAGTAAAAATACACACTTATCGTCACATAAAATTTACATTTCCACCCGACATTGACGCCCGCCCCCAAAACAACGCTCACATTTCATGGTGGGCAGAACCATGTCTCCCCCGGAGATTTTCCGGGGGCAGCTACCCGCCCCGTTCCCGCGCCAATGGTATTGTCGCGATCAAACAGCAAGTACTTTTAATAGTTACCCCGCTATACAGAAGAGTTCAAACTGGTATCGGATTATGGTTCAACTTGGTCAGTACTCTGCGCATCGGTTCCTTGTCGTGGATGCAATGTTGATGACATTAGCAGACCACTGGGTGACTCACCGACATTTATCTCAAACTGAATGCAAGGTAGTGTGTTTGTTCCAACTATACGGATATATAAGACTTCATTCTTTATATAGGCAAGCGTCCCGGATGGTTGTAGCACTGGTCGACGCTAGAACATATGTTTCACTCTTTGGGAAAGTTGACAACGATTGGAAATGTTAACGGCGATCGCGTTCAGTCAAAATGCCGTCGCGCAGAGGGAAAACACTAACTCTGAACAAAAGCAATCATCAATACCGAAGTGATTAAAGGAATTGATTGATTAGCTATAGCGCAAGACTCGGTACACCAAAACCAGATTATTCACAAGTTGTTTTTGCAACCGCCCTTTTGACCAGAACGATGGCAAACCGTGTTCAGTTAAGGTTAAGCAATGACCATGTGTAACGTCCAAAGGCCCACCTTAGAATAACTGTACCCTGTCCTTCAAGCCAACCGACTGATCAGTGTTGACCGACAGAAAGACCTGACTGGACATAAGGTCAGCGGCTTTGGCCATGTCACACGTTGTGTCTCTAACACGTCGTTCACGAAGCCATATTCATGACGCCATTAACGAAACTGCTGATGAAGAATATCTCATATCATGAACCACACGATCGATCGAACACACGCGAAAGGCAAATTACCTCGCTCGGACACCGTTCTATACTGGGCACAACAACTCGATATAGGTCAAACGCTCAGATATAATAATCGTCGATGTTAATAAAATATCCGTGTCAGTTACGTGTTACATGGCAGTTGTAAGATGAAACATGTTACGCCTGATTGTGCAGTTTATACACAGAACATGGTAAACTTTTGTGTTATAGCTTCCTCGTTTGCCCCACTGATCGGGGAGATCTGGGCATACAGTGTGTAAATGAAGCCGCTCTTCTGTTACAATTGTTATCAATGAACCTTTGAGAATGCAGTGACCAAAACCACACCGGATGAAAAAGCAGGCAACCCTTGTTCTTTATCTCCAACATGCGTTTATGGATGTGCGTGCGCGTGTGCGTGTGTGCGCGCGCGTGTGTGTGTGTGTGTGCGTGCTCGCGTGCGCATGTGTGCGTATGCGTGTGCGTGTTCGTGTGCGTGTTTATCCGCCAATCCTGCTTGCTTGAACCTTACCTGTATCTGACTTATATATTACGACTTCATTGCAGCACACAGGATGACTTGAAAACGGAAAAAAAACCACGCACTGTTTTTTTGTTAAGTTAAATTAAACATTGACGTGATTTAAGTTTTCCGTTTTAGTAAACTTAATTATGTAAATCAAAAACTTTTACATTGCAAGTATTTATGAAGTATTTGAAACTGTCTTAAATGCTTTTCAAAAGATTTTGCATATGAAGCTATGTCAAATATATGCTGTTGCATTTAAATATTTTCAAATGCATTCTTCCCCGTGTCTGTTGGAGGCACAGTGAATCTCACTATTAAGGCCACCTGTGGGATTGGACACAGATGACCTGAATAGCGAGGTGGCCGTATTAGTGGGGCTAGTATTCTATATATAATTGTATGTGTAAATAATTTGGGACTGTTCTAGGGTGACCTTAATTACGAGGTGGCCGTATTGCAAAGGTGGCCGTAATTCGAGGTTCCACTGTATCTCTAAATCATGACGTAACTCTACACGTTCGAGACAAGGTCGGACGTCTTTCAAGACCAACTGGTCGATCACGCTGGTGGAACGCTGTAAGGAGAATTAAGGCCGGGATATACTGGTTCTTTTCGCCCGACCTGACCAGACCAGACCAGACCAGACCAGACTAGACAAGACCAGACCAGACCAGACCAAACCGCGACAGACCACATCAGACTACGTCAGACTGCAGCGTATCCACTACACCGACCGGCACCGATTGTGCCATACTTGAAGTCGGCGTGACGTCATGTAATCACGTAAATTTTAAAACTTTCACTACATCGATTGTAGTCGGTGTCGGTCTGGCGTATTCGAAAGTTTTCAATTTTACGTGATTGTGACGTCACGCCGGCTTCAAGTACGGCACAGTCAGTGGATACACAGCATCTGACACTGCAGTCTGCTGTAGTCTGATGTGGTCTGATATAGTCTGGTTTGATCTAATCTGGTCAGGTCGGGCAAAAAGTGCCAGTGTATCCAGGCCTTTAGAACGCCTCAGATTTCACAACCGACAGAGAAAACACCCGACGTAATATTTATTGGGTCGTCGTAAGGAGCTTACAGTGAAAGATGACCGGTCGTTTTGGTGAAGATCCGGTTTGCCGACATAATTTCGCTGACGGATGACAAGAGATATAACGACATCCATACCTAGGATGTACCAAATCGTCGGCAATAAAAGATTCTCAGGGGGATACAATGTCAATATATTGTCGATGCTTCTTCACTTCGTCTCTACACTGCTTCAGCTCTCTGTCACTCGGTCAACATCACTGACTCGTCAGTCGAGCCGCTTGAAGGCACGTCGCTCCGTTGCTCCGGTGAAAACCAGGTATCAGCATGCGTGAAACTTCAACGTGGGCAACGTTGTTTGGTTCTCCTCGTTCCTTCATTCAATGCTGATTCTGTAACCTCTGTTTTGGTTTTCCATCAGATCTAGTACTAGTTTCAAGATCTGTACAAATACCCAACAAATACTCTCGTCAAAATCTCTGCATATTTGCATTACCTGCTCACTTCTGTTTCAAAGCCCGGACGGTGTCGGGTGTCTAATTCTGATCTACATTTTGTTCACTCGGTTGACATAATCATGTATTGAAATTAGGGGTTTTCTCACCAGTCCCTTCCATTCATTCATTCCTGAGGTGGTTAATTATCCTCTCTAAGATAACTAAAAATGTCAATGAAGTTATGGATAAACGGCGATTAGTTCATGAGTCTGTTGCTGCCTCATAGAACACTTAACCTTTTTGACGATGATAAGAGGCCACATTACTACTTTGAGGCTTGCACGAAAACATCCGCTACATTTTTTGTATGTTTTTACTACGTCATCGACAGAAAGTTTCTGTTTTAACGTGCTTTCGTGTTAGCGTTGAATCATACAAGGCTGTAAATGTATCCGTAGGTTTCGTTCTTAAAGAAACCATTCATTTGGTCTCCATCAATTGGTTTGTGCTTAGTATGGAAATAGCACAGATAATTGAGTGATAAGAGATGCGCCCCTGGTTCGGATAGAAGAAGGCTGATCAAAAATATTCTTGACCAGGCCCGTAGGCTGGGTGTGCGATGGATGCATACACCCCCACCCCACCCCACCCCACCACACCCCACCCCACCCCACCACACCCCACCCCACCCCATCAGCTCCCCGCTGAGACAAACTTTACCGTTCGAGCATCAAGGGGGTGCAATTGGATGTATCAATAGGGGTACAGATGAAGGTTTTGGGGAGCCTTCGATAAATGTAACCCCCCAACCTAACCACGCTACGTACGAGCAGCGTATCTAACCCTACAAAAAGACGGACTCCGCCCATGTTAGGGCGCGGTAAAAATCCAGACGCCGCCTACGAAAAGAAATGGATCAATCCTTCACCAAAAACTAATTTACTGTGGCCATGTCAAACGAATATCGCATCTGGCAAAAGTCATCATGCTGGGAATGTCTGAGGGAAACGGAAAAGAGGACGACCCAGAACCAGGTGGCTAGACGAAATTAAAAAAGAAATAAGCATGACGCTAGGACAGCCCGGACAGAAAACATCAGACCGGGAATGGAGGAGGCTATGCTGGATAGTCGCCACCTAGATGTCCGACAGTCCGCGCTGAGTAGCGACAGCGGAATAGTGGTGAAGCTCCGGCGGAAAATCCTCAACAGTACCCCCTCACCTCCTTCCGATGTCAAGTTCCGACAAAGGAGTCGTGCAGAAGCTACGACTCAGCCCACCCAATATGAATTTGGTTCAGCCGCCATTGATTTTTGCAGCCTCAGTGGGGTGGCTCAGAAATGTAATTTCAAAGTGCAGCATTAAAAATCGGGACGATCGGCAAAACATGATAATTTAATTATTACAATCTTAGATATACATAAGTTCTCTAGAGGTCCTGTAATTCTCCTGTGTCCACTTTTTCGTATGGTGTCGCGCTTACATTTATCCGGGCGTTAAATTTTATCCGGGTGATGTTTATGTACATAATGTAAGGCATAATATTTGGCATCAGTAGATCATGTTGTGATAAATAATGTCCAGTAGTTAAATATGTTTCGTTTGTTGTCGTAACGTATAGTTAGAGTACATAATTATAAGTTGCTGTTTCAGATTTGTGATCAAATAAAAGAGTAAGTCACGTGACTTGTGGAGCGTGGAGCGGAAACTATGTTACGACAGATAATTGTTTATGTCTCTGGGATATTTTATAATTTATACATATATCAACATATATACACATACATAACGCCCGGATAAATGAAAGCGCGACAGTCGTAGCTAGTATTAAACATATTCCCATAGATACGTGCACGCGCAGGAACGTCACCCGGATATTATTTTACGCCCGGATAAATGTAAGCACAAGGGCTAATGAGGAAACTAGACTGGTAACAGTCCACCATGTGGCGCCACTTTTATAAAATATTAACTGACGGAATGTGGTTGGTGGATGACCCACCATGTGGCGCCGCATTTGTCATACGGAGTACGAAGAAGGTGGACTGCGGTCTGGGAGTGATTGGAGGTTATCGGACGTGCGTGGTTGATTGATGCTGAAAAAACACTGCCATCCTACAGGTTAAAGTACATCGCAGGTCTGACTCGGAAATGTAAGGATTATTGATGACTGATACAGTGATAGCGTTGTTTTGTAGTTGTTTATTGGGAAGCTGATCGATGCTCTCCAAAAAACTTCTGTTTGCACTCCTTCCGAAAAGGCCCGATCCCCGAGGCTTGCCAGAAATACCTCATCGAAGCTGTCCAAAAAACCTCAAATTGCACCCCTCCTTTGAAGGCATGAAGCTTGCCAAAACACCTTCAAGCGAGAGCTCGAAAAACGTAAACGCTGATCGCATTGTGAAACTCTGAATTTAAGCTCAGCCTATGAAATCGCTCACTAGATCAGTGGTTGGCGGCAAGTCAGGTGGTCATAATAAAACTAATTTCAACCAACCGTGGCTCGTGTTACATGCAATGTTAAGGAAGTCGAAGCAATTATTCGAATACACAATACCGCTCCGCTGCTTGTGCTAATGGGCGAACGGGTCATTGTATATTGGGATTCCCAGAAGTCGTTTATCCGTCTTCAAATTGGGGCGGGTATTTGCGCTGTTCTCACGGGTGACGCAGTCGCGATTGGCGAAGTCAGTTACTAGTTTGACTCAGCTAACTTCCGCACTTCGCGTAGGAGATCTGCAAGGGCTAGTTTTGCATGGCAAACAGCCCTAGCTTGCAAGGATGCCCCCCAAGTCTCACCAACAAACCCACCTTTAGCTAGGCTCCCTACAAACATAAACTTGCATCCACCAAGGCTGGTCAAGCCTCAAGGCTGACCAAAATCCTCAAATTGCACCACAAAAGCCACTAACGTACCTTCCCAAAATATTGGGGGGGGGAGCTAATGAGCCGTCAATCCTATCTTCAGCCCCCCACCTAAATTATTGGGGCCTGAGCCTAGAAGGCCTAGCCTCCCCGGTTCCAACGCCTATTAGTATGTGGTGTAAATACCTATGCATGAAATTGTCAGTTTCCATTCTCTATGAAAACACCACCTAATGGAAGCTGTGCATTGTGATTTAGAACACCATCTTTAATTTGTTATAATTACCTACTCGAGAACTTTAATTAATAACAATTATTTGCATCTTGTCAATGAAACTTTTTAAACGTGTAACATAACATCTTCTAAAGATGCAGCTTGGTTTGTCCAAATATGTAACCTACCACAGAAAACTGGGTATTAAGTTGCAAAATGGCGTTTTGTACATTTTTGTATTCCACAGATCATGGCCGGGGTTTAAAACGATACATCATTTGTTGATATATTACCTTCAGTAGTTTTTTATTTATTGCTAAAATTGAAGCAAACTTTTAAAAAGCAATGTTTTGAGAAACGGGATAATTTTGAGTGATATTGTCTATTGTTTTCTAGAATTGTTTTTAATATGTGGAATCACAAATGCATGTATTTTATTAGTTTTGGATTGCTCGTTGAGGAAAATCAACTGGACATTGAAAGATGATGGAACATGACGTTGACAGCTATTTTTGCCTCGTGTGCAAAATAGGCCTGTGCAGCTTTATACCCAGTTCGCTGGGGCGGGTCACACATCATCAGTATCGCATTCTCGTTGTTCTTAAACCAATGTACATTTTGTACAGTGGCTTCATCCATGAGAGATGTGTAGTCTGTGTGTACTCTCCATGTCTGCAGATGACAGCCAGCTGTGGTAGAGCCGTGGCAGATGTGATAACTCCGTGTCTACTTGTGGACATTGACAAGGTTAAACGAAATGCCAACAACATGATAGAACGGTGATGTAAGTTCGGCGTGAAGCTTCGACCACATATGAAAACACACAAATGTCTGTAAGTTAACCAATTAAATACATTTACCTACTTATAGTGAAGAAGAAACGTGGCTCCATTTCCGATGTTTCGGTAAAATTATGTTGGTACAGAGGTCATGGTTGGGCCCAATTATACTTACATAATGTGTAGTTACAGTATATAATTACAATTATAATATATTATAATAATTAATAACAATTACTGTGTGATTGTAATTGATTGTGTAGATCACTGTATTAATAATTATAATTGAGTTTTTGTGATGCTGTCTTGTTGTAGTTGATGATTGTAATACTTCATTGTAATAAGATATCGTGACATAGGTTCTATAGGCTGTTACAGCGCGACACGCCTGTACCGTACCTCTCCATTAGAATCCCTAATAATGCACAGCCAAACCAAATAGACGACGTGAACAAAAACTAGATTTCCAACTTACAAAAAAACAAAGTAATGTGTCAAAACAGTGGTCATCAAATATGTTAAATTCGCAGACAAGTAGTAGGTATATACTGTTCTCTGTCAGAAGAGATCAAATGCTAGGATCAATCCAAGCGTGTGGAATGTCGTGTGCAAGGATTTGGCTGAAAACGAATGCTAGACAGACAAAGGTCATGGCTTACAACTACCATTACGTATTAATATCATTACTAGGGATGATCTGTTTTGGAACAGGTCGATGATTTGAAAGTCCTTTGCTCCTGCGTCAGCACTGCAAGACTAGGAAGGCAATAACATGGAGGACATTCATCCAACTTGGCAAAATGTGGAAGTCTGCCTAATTAGAACTATTCGTGGCTGTGCTCTTCTGCAGACGTGAATCATGAGCAATAATAACAACAATCGAACGACATCTATATGGATTTGCACAAGAAGGCTGCAAATCACGTCGACCATCTACTGGCAACAACAAGTGACAAACATACAGCTCTACAGCGGAGTGGATATAGTTGCAGACATGAGATGCAGGAATGGAGGCTGAAGTTTGATGGCCACAACTCCAGATGGAATGACGAAATGGCATCTAGAATCACCCAGTGGCATCCAACACATGAAAGAGCGTATCAGGAGAGGCACGCGCTACATTTTTGACTCTCTAAAGAATGATGTAAGACTAGAACCTGGAGAGGTACACATGTGACTGCTATAGGAGGTATAGAGATGTCAGGAGACAGATGGTTTGAACCAGCAGAGTTCAGTACCAGCGGCCGACATGATGAGGATGATGATGATGATGATGATGATGATGATTTGTTTATTTGTGTTCGCGTTGTTGTTGTGGTGAAGAAGGTGGGGCAGTAGTGTGTGTTCGTGCGTGCGTGCGTGCGTGCGTGCGTGCGTGCGTGCGTGCGTGAATGCATGTGTGTACGTATGTATGAATGTATATATGTATAAAGTATGTATGAATGTATGTACGGTCTGTGTATGTATATATGTTTGTATGTACTTGCGTACGTACGCGTGTACATACGTATGTACATACGTATGTATGTACATGCGTACGCACGTACGTAACTACGTTCGTAGGTTCGTAAATACGTATGAATGTATGGATATATATATATATGTATGTATGTATGTATGTATGTATGTATGTATGTGCGTATGTGTGTATGTGTGTATGTATGTATGTATGTGTGTATGTATGTATGTATGTATGTATGTATGTATGTATGTATGTATGTATGTATGTATGTATGTATGTATGTATGTATGTATGTATGTATGTATGTATGCATGTATGTATGTATGTATGCATGTATGCATGTACGCATGTATGCATGTATGTATGTATGCATATATGCATACATACATTTGTGTGTGTGTACTTATTTGCTTGCCAGCAAAAAGCAATTAATGTTCAATCAAACTGCAGTATCTGGCTTCATCTGCATATCCATCCATCTCGTAATTCTTTTTCCCGACATCGCGTCATCATAGCAACGCCGTTGCAGAGATTTTCATCTCGGTTATTGCTATGGAGCACCTAGATCCAAACAAGTATCTGCCCTGAAAGATCGATTAGCGAGTCTGCAAGTTCGTTTTAATAAGCGTCATGTTTCGTGTAGACGTTTTTTCATTAGGTGTGTGTTAATGCAGTTTAGTTACGATCTAGTTTCAATACGTTCTCAGAAACGATATTGCGGATGGAGACGGATTTAAATTCAGCGCCACAATAGTGTTGGGTGGTTAAAGGATAGGTCGACCTGGCGAAAGTTACAATTTCGGTCAGATTGCTGATAACAATTTACTGACCGTTCATAACATTAGTGTCGTTCAAATTGGTTTACACACGTTAGCTACTGCATC
>CM034536.1:50232630-50237630 GCA_020002185.1 Paraescarpia echinospica
ATGTATGTATGTATGTATGTATGTATTCATGTATGTATGCATGTATGCATGTATGCATGTACGCATGTATGCATGTATGTATGTATGCATATATACATACATACATTTGTGTGTGTACTTATTTGCTTGCCAGCAAAAAGCAATTAATGTTCAATCAAACTGCAGTATCTGGCTTCATCTGCATATCCATCCATCTCGTAATTCTTTTTCCCGACATCGCGTCATCATAGCAACGCCGTTGCAGAGATTTTCATCTCGGTTATTGCTATGGAGCACCTAGATCCAAACAAGTATCTGCCCTGAAAGATCGATTAGCGAGTCTGCAAGTTCGTTTTAATAAGCGTCATGTTTCGTGTAGACGTTTTTTCATTAGGTGTGTGTTAATGCAGTTTAGTTTCAATACGTTCTCAGAAACGATATTGCGGATGGAGACGGATTTAAATTCAGCGCCACAATAGTGTTGGGTGGTTAAAGGATAGGTCGACCTGGCGAAAGTTACAATTTCGGTCAGATTGCTGATAACAATTTACTGACCGTTCATAACATTATTGTCGTTCAAATTGGTTTACACACGTTAGCTACTGCATCGAGGCAACTCTAATATCATTGTGAACTGTTGTCCCTCGACATTGTATATTCCCATACGTGATGTAAAATAGGCCTGCAGCAGACACCAAGTCTCCCTGTAAGCTGATGTTTAGCTTATTAGAGATGGCGTCTACGTTGAAAACTGGAGTAAACCACAAAACAATACAACCGCTGTTACCACCTATTCATCCGCCATAAACAACTATTTGCGGATTGTGTGTTTTGAGTTAACTAAGAGAAAACATTTGCATTGAAGAAGTGAATTGATGTGTTCTGTGTTGGTTAGAGTATTAGATCACTAGAACATTACAACGGAACATAACTCACCATTCCAACTGCTAGAGCGTAAGTCGACATTGGTAAAACAAACGTAAAACATTCAAACTGCGTCGTCCAATAGTCGATCGTGTGCGTACGCACGCACGCGTGCGCGCTATGCGTGCGTGCGTGCATGTATGGAAGTTAGTATAGCAATGATTGTGAAATACTATAATTAAATAATAGGAAATGAAAGTGCATCAAATATGATAATCATTACTAATTGCCCATAAAAATCCAGACACATTTCTCACACATAAAAATCCATCTGGTCGCAAACGCAACATTCGAATGCTTCCCTCGTTTTGTTCATCAGTGTAGTTTCCGTATGTTAAGACATTATTGCCACGGGTTGTGTTTTCGACCTAACGAACACCACATGGTCGCGTGACTCTCATGCCGCCGCCTTCCCGATCCTGACGACATCGCCACCACGAAGACTTTGAAATGAAGCCAAGTGCGACGACCTTCGCCGTCGAGCGAGCAGAAGGTGTGCTTCCGTCCACGCTCAGACGATCACACACAAGCATCGACTACACAGGCCTTCGTTACGCTAAATCCCAACGTGGTTTTTCTCCCATAAAAACCGCCGGCATGAATCGGCGCAGCAAAGGCATGCATCACTGTTTGATGTAACGGACCAAAGCGCTGGCGTGTACATTACTGCCAGAGGTTGCAGTGTGAAAACAAGTATTGCAACTGCTGCGCAACATTTCAGGAACTGTAAAGAAACGCGAGAAATGCGAAGATGTGTGTGAAGTTCCAACAACAAGAGTAATGCCGACCGGACAAGACAACAATTCATACATTTGACAACAGCGTCAAACTTACCAAACAACAGAAACACGATGATGATTCTGCTGGAGGAAAATTCCGAATCCATCGCTCTCGTCCACGCAATATTGTCGTTGAAGTGTTATTCCAGTCAGCCCACGCCCGACTAGTAAAGCACCATGCGTCGTGAATCGCAGTCGAATCTGATAAAACGGCAGCGGTTGTAATCGTTGGCGGACCGCGGGCGGTGGTGTCGGTGGCGGGGCGACGGTGGCAGGCTTGCCGCGATAACTCCTCGATCCGACGCGCATTAAAGAAGCTCAAGCCTATGGCTTGATAGACTGTTTGCATGCAATTGGCGCGGCGTAAAACCGTTCAGTGTTGAACAGTTCGACTCTGCCTAGTGCGTGACAGCTGTGAGCGAATAATGGTTAGTTCCGTCAGTGTAAACTGATGCACAATTCATAGATAAATACGTCAAATCGCGGTTATCTCAGGCAGAATAAGTGTATGTTTTGTTTCGAATGTTTGTGCCGAGACTGAGCGTGTTTAAAAGGAAATGCGTTATAAAATATTTAACATGTTTAGTTAGGAATTCGAGTAGTTACATTTGTCACACATCGGTCTACATTGACCAGTGGCGCGGGAACGAAATTCATATTGGGGGGGGAGGGGCTATCGGAGCTTCAGCACCACTAAAAAAGTCGCCGTCGCGCCGCCGCATGTCTTCACATCTTCTTTCACCTTATTACGGCTGTCTCGGTTGGCTCGACTGTGACTGGAATTAAGTTAACATCGAAAGACGGGAGGGGGGGGGGTTCTGTTGGACATTTTTCGCCGCTGCGCCGTTGTAACTTCAGCTTCTCTGCTGTCTCGGCCGTGGACTGATGACATCCGAACAGGGGACAGAACACCATATGTCCGCCCTCCAATTGCACATACTTTTCACAGTAAAAATACACACTTATCGTCACATAAAATTTACATTTCCACCCGACATTGACGCCCGCCCCCAAAACAACGCTCACATTTCATGGTGGGCAGAACCATGTCTCCCCCGGAGATTTTCCGGGGGCAGCTACCCCCTGCCCCCCCCCCCCCCCCGTTCCCGCGCCAATGGTATTGTCGCGATCAAACAGCAAGTACTTTTAATAGTTACCCCGCTATACAGAAGAGTTCAAACTGGTATCGGATTATGGTTCAACTTGGTCAGTACTCTGCGCATCGGTTCCTTGTCGTGGATGCAATGTTGATGACATTAGCAGACCACTGGGTGACTCACCGACATTTATCTCAAACTGAATGCAAGGTAGTGTGTTTGTTCCAACTATACGGATATATAAGACTTCATTCTTTATATAGGCAAGCGTCCCGGATGGTTTTAGCACTGGTCGACGCTAGAACATATGTTTCACTCTTTGGGAAAGTTGACAACGATTGGAAATGTTAACGGCGATCGCGTTCAGTCAAAATGCCGTCGCGCAGAGGGAAAACACTAACTCTGAACAAAAGCAATCATCAATACCGAAGTGATTAAAGGAATTGATTGATTAGCTATAGCGCAAGACTCGGTACACCAAAACCAGATTATTCACAAGTTGTTTTTGCAACCGCCCTTTTGACCAGAACGATGGCAAACCGTGTTCAGTTAAGGTTAAGCAATGACCATGTGTAACGTCCAAAGGCCCACCTTAGAATAACTGTACCCTGTCCTTCAAGCCAACCGACTGATCAGTGTTGACCGACAGAAAGACCTGACTGGACATAAGGTCAGCGGCTTTGGCCATGTCACACGTTGTGTCTCTAACACGTCGTTCACGAAGCCATATTCATGACGCCATTAACGAAACTGCTGATGAAGAATATCTCATATCATGAACCACACGATCGATCGAACACACGCGAAAGGCAAATTACCTCGCTCGGACACCGTTCTATACTGGGCACAACAACTCGATATAGGTCAAACGCTCAGATATAATAATCGTCGATGTTAATAAAATATCCGTGTCAGTTACGTGTTACATGGCAGTTGTAAGATGAAACATGTTACGCCTGATTGTGCAGTTTATACACAGAACATGGTAAACTTTTGTGTTATAGCTTCCTCGTTTGCCCCACTGATCGGGGAGATCTGGGCATACAGTGTGTAAATGAAGCCGCTCTTCTGTTACAATTGTTATCAATGAACCTTTGAGAATGCAGTGACCAAAACCACACCGGATGAAAAAGCAGGCAACCCTTGTTCTTTATCTCCAACATGCGTTTATGGATGTGCGTGCGCGTGTGCGTGTGTGCGCGCGCGTGTGTGTGTGTGTGTGCGTGCTCGCGTGCGCATGTGTGCGTATGCGTGTGCGTGTTCGTGTGCGTGTTTATCCGCCAATCCTGCTTGCTTGAACCTTACCTGTATCTGACTTATATATTACGACTTCATTGCAGCACACAGGATGACTTGAAAACGGAAAAAAAACCACGCACTGTTTTTTTGTTAAGTTAAATTAAACATTGACGTGATTTAAGTTTTCCGTTTTAGTAAACTTAATTATGTAAATCAAAAACTTTTACATTGCAAGTATTTATGAAGTGTTTGAAACTGTCTTAAATGCTTTTCAAAAGATTTTGCATATGAAGCTATGTCAAATATATGCTGTTGCATTTAAATATTTTCAAATGCATTCTTCCCCGTGTCTGTTGGAGGCACAGTGAATCTCACTATTAAGGCCACCTGTGGGATTGGACACAGATGACCTGAATAGCGAGGTGGCCGTATTAGTGGGGCTAGTATTCTATATATAATTGTATGTGTAAATAATTTGGGACTGTTCTAGGGTGACCTTAATTACGAGGTGGCCGTATTGCAAAGGTGGCCGTAATTCGAGGTTCCACTGTATCTCTAAATCATGACGTAACTCTACACGTTCGAGACAAGGTCGGACGTCTTTCAAGACCAACTGGTCGATCACGCTGGTGGAACGCTGTAAGGAGAATTAAGGCCGGGATATACTGGTTCTTTTCGCCCGACCTGACCAGACCAGACCAGACCAGACCAGACTAGACAAGACCAGACCAGACCAGACCAAACCGCGACAGACCACATCAGACTACGTCAGACTGCAGCGTATCCACTACACCGACCGGCACCGATTGTGCCATACTTGAAGTCGGCGTGACGTCATGTAATCACGTAAATTTTAAAACTTTCACTACATCGATTGTAGTCGGTGTCGGTCTGGCGTATTCGAAAGTTTTCAATTTTACGTGATTGTGACGTCACGCCGGCTTCAAGTACGGCACAGTCAGTGGATACACAGCATCTGACA